>VZUI01043138.1:0-70518 GCA_013401135.1 Cettia cetti
CTGTGTCCCGCGCCCCGGCCGCAGCGCCTCACGGCCGCGGGAAGCCCCGGGCTCGGCCCCTCCTCGCCGCCGCCCCCCCCAGGGGCCGCGCTGTCACCCCACGGCGGTGACACCGCCCCGCGCCCGCCTCGGGTACCCCCGCGCCTCAGGGGCCGCCCGCGGCAGCCTCCGCGGCCTCCCTGTCACCCGTCCTGCGAGGAGCCTGCGGGAGCGCCGCGGGGCAGGCGGGGACGGAACGGAGCGTCCGCCGGTCCCGGCTGGCGGGGAGGCGCAGGTTGGCCCGCGTTTGCATCCCGCGGTGGAATCATTCGCTTCACGCCGCTGGTGGTGTCTGTGAGAGGGATGGTTGGGTGCGTGTGGAGCTCCCTGAGGAGAAACGCGGAGTGCCTGCGTCCAGCGGCTTTCTAGCTGGTTATGGGGTGTTTGGGAGCACCTTTGTTTGGATTCTGGTCTCATTCTTCTGTGGAGCGCGGTTTTCCTGCCTTTTTAGAGCTGAAAGAGCCTCTGAGTTCCAGTTTTGTGCCTGCTGTCTGCTATCGTGTGCCTCATACTATTTTAGCTTCCAGGTCTGTCATGACCTCGTATTACCAGGGATGTAGGAAGGCAGAGACAAAACCAGTCACCAGCCTGTTCTGAGAGGTTCTGTATGCTGTGTCTTTAGAGAGAAAAAACAATGCAGTGCTGTGCTGATGCTCAGCAAACTGCAGCCTTCTCTCTACAACAGCATCTCACTGTCTGTGATTGCATGAAGTGTCTGTCTGTATTGGGATCTGGAAAACACAGTTCTCCTGTAGCAGAAAATGTGTCATTGTGGTTGTGCTGGGTGAAAAAAGCTCTAAGGAGCCATGGGTTCTGTTGAAGGGCACAGTCTGTGCAAGCTCTGCTCACCCCAAAAGCAAACATAAACCTTCTGGAACTGCTTCCTGCTTCATTAATGGTGTGGACTTTGGCTGCTGAGAGGCAAATTAAAGCCAGTGGCTGCTTTTGACACTGTGGATCACAATATAGTGCTGCAGTAGCTTGGAAGAAGAGAAGCAGTTTCTTCCCCGTCTCCAGCCTAGTTGAGTGTTGTTAGGTAGTTGTTAACAAAAATGAAAAGAGAAGGTCATTGTAAATAGACTGAGATTAAAACTGGGAAACTGAGACAGGAGTAGTCTCATGTTTCTTGTAACACTGCCACTTCACTTTCAGCTAATGGAAAAACCAGATTCCAGGCTGGTAAACGAGGTGAAGTAAGGAAAAAAACCCTTGATTTCTCAGATGTTGTTTTTGTATGGCTGAAGATGCATGCCTTTTTCTTTCTTTTTTGGATATGATACATAATTGGGAATAAAACGTCTCAAATATTTTTGACATATTTTTCCATTTCTGTCAAATAAAGGGCCATCTAGTTAGATAATGCAGCCCACATTTTCTCAGTTATTTTATCTGCTCAAGCTAATTGTTGACATGTGTTTTAATGTGATCATTGGTAAAGATCTGTCTTCTCTCTTTGATTTTATGAGGGTTTGTTATATTAAAGTCTGATGATAGTGGAACATCACACTGAGAAAACTTCTGTGCAGGGATTTCCAGGTGTCATGGACAGTTACCTCCTGTTGTGATTTGCAGCTCCGGGGTATTTTCCCTTTCCCTCTGTGCTCTAGGCTGGTGTGATCTCCATGGCCTCCCAGGCATCTGCCAAAGGTGTCTTCTGCATCAGGCTGGAAAGATAGCAGCAAATCAAAGACAACTTGGGTGTTAGGCTGAGGTCTGGCATGTGCTTGGCCACATCATTGTCAGCATGGTCATTAGCATGGCTTGCTTGGGCCAGCTGGCATTTTCCTGAGCCATATCTGGACATCATTTAAAGGTGGCAAATGCCAGGTCTAATACTTAGTGAGTTTTAGAAGTTTCTGTCTAATTACATGTTGGCATGGATATTTTTACGCTGCAAAGATTTAATAATGCAAAATAAATCTGATGTACAGTCAACATTTTACATATTAATAAATATATACTTAGAAGTAACATTTTGAAGTCAAATTTATGCCATTTTTGCTGTACTGTTGGTATAAAAGAGAAAAACAGAGTCTCAGTAGCTGGAGGCTATGGAAACTCCTTAAGAGATTTTTCACTAACATAATTCAGAAGCTCTTTTTTGAGCTTGTGATGTTGGAGCCTTTCTTGCCAACAAGGATCCCGTCCTAACAGTGTGTAATGCTGTTAATGGGACTGAATCACTATTGCTCATTGGGAAAAACAGCGTAAGAAATGTTAGGCTTGAACTTCCTGGCTTAAAAAATCGCCCTATTTAGTCTTATTCTTGGTCTTTATACTGAAAAAGGGAGAAAGAGCAAGTGTTGGAAGCTGATTTATGTACATAATAGTAGCCTTACGTGACTAGTTACAAGGAACCTTTTACTTGTTTCTTTTGAGCTTATTCCAACTGAAATGATCAGAGAAGCCACAATTTGGAGCACTTAGCAGTAGTGCACCCTGGAAGTAATCACAGGACACTATCTTTAAATAAAAATAATTCATTAGTAGAGTTTACACACATAAGTGCATGATTTTTCCTTGGGAAAATGACTTTGCTGTCCTACACGTAGACGGCGTAGGCGTACTGTAGGCACTACAACTTTGGATGTTCCTCTCTGTAACGAGCTGTGTTCGGGTACTTCAGTTTTGCAAATAACTGACACTGTGTTGCAAATCAGTGGCACAGCTAGTAGCTTCCCAGATTGCAGGGAAGAATAGTACAAGGATAAATTCTGAAGCTAGGTGAAAGGAGACTTTGTGCAGGGTTTCAATCCGCAAGATTTCAGTACCAAAAAACCCCCCAAAAATTAGAACTAGTCACTTGTTGTGTATGGAATGGTTATAAAGCCACTAAATTTCAGAAGAGTAAATAACAAGTTTTTACTTACTTCAAACTTGGTTTGACATTTTTGAAAGATAAATCTTGCGTAAATTTTATTTTCCACCACTGTGTGCCAGAACGGAGCCAAGGTAATGACTGCAACTAATTGTTAGATGTGCAATCTTATCCAAGAATATAAACTGAGCACCTAACATGCAGTATTTAAATACTAAAAAGAGTTAAGGTAGAGTTGAAGTACTTGATGACATCAGTCTGAAAGTATTTGTATTTTTTGGATGCTAAAAGCATTTCCTTGACTTTGGTCATTTGGCCAGTGTGGGATACATGTTTTGCACAGGTACACGCAGTGAGTAATGACTTTCTGTGGGATCTGCGTTTGGGGAGGTGGGTGGAGAGCATGACCAAGATGCTGGAGTTCTTACTGCTCCCTGAAACTTTGTGTCCTTCTGAATACATTTCTGTGGATGTTCTTAATTAAAAGCACACAGTGGTTTTGGCAGATGGAACCTTCTTGAAGTTTCGGCTACAGAATTTCCTTGCTGTGTGAGGGCTGGATCTGGAGAGTCTCCTTCACTGCTAGAACGCTGGCTGTCTTTGTATGGACAGGTCTTCAGTGGCAAAATTCTAAAAATGATCTGCTAGGGTTTGACTTTCTCTGTTTAGACGTAGGATTTTTCATTTTTTTTTCTCTTTTTACTGAGTTGCCAGGTTATACTGAACTGAAGTTTTCTTTAGCAAAGTAAATGACACTGGGGGTTAATAATGGGTGTGCATTTAAAGTGGCATCTGCTGTGCAGTGTTTTTTCAGACAATGGTCTTGCCTGTTTCAATTTGCTCTTCCCTAACCAGTGACCAGCACTTTAAATGGTTGATGGCAAATATTTCCTTCAAGTCCCTGAAGGAATATAGGCTTTTCTGGAAGAGAAAAAGAAAATTAAAGCTACTTTTATAGACATGATTCCTTCCACAACTCTGAGTAACTGTGTACATTTGAAGTTTTAGCTTTGTTTTTATTTCTTTCTGTGACAAAAAAAAAAAAAAGGCCTTCTTTCCTTTCAGTGACAGAATCATGCAAAGCTACTTTGTATCTGCAGTTGCTTATATAAGATAGACAATTAATGTCTCTTTTGAAAAGGATGAACTCCTGAAATACATACGGTTGCTGGTAGTTGTCATCAAATTATTCTTGATCTAGGATTTGTAAATATGACATACATCCTTGAATGTGGCAATATAATTGAATTTAACTGTGCTGAGATGATCAAGAATTAACATGTTAAAATGAGAACTTTGTGACATAAACTTTTCCCCCATTACTGTTGCTGTTTTTTCTAGTTTTATACGAAACTACAGGAGAGAGTTTCCTGGAGCGTGGGCATGCCTGTGACTTTGGAAAAGCATAAAGGTGCTATCATTCTCTTCTCCAAAGGTTTTGATAGTTTGCTGGGATAGATATTACTGTAAACAATGTAAATTCTGTTTGTGAAAACTCAGGAAAAGGAGTAAAAACATTTTGAAGGGTATAGATCCAAGTGTGCAGATGAAATTTCAGTCTACTTCATTTCATATTCAGAACTACACTTGCTATGTTAAAAACATGAAATCATACAAGTACTTGTTACAAAACTTCTTGACAGTTTCCTGAAAATCTTTGATATACACACCTGTAAAAAATAGTGTCTATCTACAGAAGAAAATTAAGTCTATCAGTTATGGACATTAGTATTGTAATATAAAGGATATTTGAAGGAAAAGAAAAAGACTCCAGTGTAGCCTTTTTTAATAGAAGGACTGCATTTTTCTGGAGGAAAAACTATTCTGAGGCCTTCAGTCACACATCAGAGGCTTGCCAGGAAACCTGGAGATACAGGAGCTTTTCAAAGAAATACCTTAGAAGTGTTTCACAGTGGAAAGTGCACTTGGCATTCTGTGAAGATAGCAGCAGCTACATCAGCTGGGGATGCTGTACTGGGCTTTTAGTGATCTCCCTGGCTTTGTCCCATGTAGAATCCTGCATTGCCCCAACAACCAAACTGTCCCTGGGAACAGTGACTCCAGAAACTGGCTGGTGATTCACCCTTTCCTGGAAGGCTTGGAATTAAATTTAAAAGAGAAATAGTCTCACCCTTTTTCCCTGGGGAAATAAAAAATTACCAGTAGAGGGGAACCTCTCCATCCTGTCGCAAGGACTTTTCTTCCATATGACTCAAATTTATATCTTTGAGCTTCCACACTGGGGCCAGTAACTGCTCCTCCCTTGGTGATACCAGAGTATTTAGGAAGGATTTGCATGTGGCTCTGTCTCTGCTCTGTCTGCCAAGCCTGAAGGACTTTAACTGTGTAATGAGTTTGTTGTTGACAGGTCTTGGAGGTGAGGAAAGATGTGGGCCACAGAATTGAAATCCATGGATAGCCAGGCTTCAGACCCCTCAGTGCCCTGCTTTGTTATGTGGTGGTAGTGTAAAAATAACACAGTGCCCTGGAAGAGTGTGGCTTGGAAATGTTGGTGGTTTGGTGGCAGTAGGAGGTTCATTTAAAGCAGGGCTGTTGCTGAGCGGCCAATAGCCTGAAACTGAATTAAAACAAATTTGGGGCTCCACCATCTCTGAAAGGATGAGACTTCCTCCTTGTTCCCAGTCCCGCTGCTTCCTTTGCATAGTATCTAGCAATTACAAGGTGAGTCAGATCAGTCCTGATCTGTCTGAAAGACCAACTCATCAAAAATGAACTGTGATCTCTAGAATGGGGAGAAGGGAGAGGACCGAGGAAGGGGTGGGACTGCCTCTTTAGGTGGCAGGGTACAATTAAATTATTTTCATGACTAACTTAAGCAATCCCCAGCAGGCACTTCCCTCTCTCCCTCAGCAAGATTGGCTTGTGCATGAGCCATTCCGTTCAGGCCATACTCTTGGTGCATCTGAGACCAGGATGGTCCTTCTGGGCTTGGGAATCCCAGAGCTGTAAACACCTGGGGCCTGGGAAGGTCCTCAGGTGATGCATCTCTTTATTGCTTCTTCTGTTCTCTGGGACTTTTTTGTTGCAATGCCTTCAAGAATGTTGTCAGACCAGGTTGGTGGTGAAGTGGACACAGCGAGCACCCAGTCACCTCCCAGCTCCAGACCAGGCAACAGAAAGTCCTCAAGCTGAGAATTAATCAGCTGCTGGTAAGAACTGATCTATCATCATAACCATCCTGGTATCAGGACTTGGAGTGTTTGGATTTTGCATGAACTGAAGATCTGGTGGAGTGTTTTGGATGAGGATGAGACCTAGTCAAAGTCAATCACTTCTCTTACAGGTTTTACCTGTACCACATGTGTGCTGGGAGCCACTGCTCTGCCTCCTGAAATGGCCCATTGCACGACCTTTCTCTGTCCCCCTTCCTGTCACGGGCACCTGGCTGCTCCCTGCCTTGCTCCTCCCTGGGAATCTGATGCAGCAGCAGATCTGAAGCCTTTGCTGCAGTTTTTGATATCTGAGTTCAGCTGACAACATTTACAATGGACCAAAGGCAGGAGGTCACCACTGGTCACCTGCTCTAGGCAGCACCCTTGGAAAGAGCTGTGCTGGAGAGAGAACATTGCAGTGAAATGTACACTGAGCGAGTCAGTTTGAAAGGGAAGGAGGCTGTTGTGTTGGTCATACACCTTTTATTGTGCTATTCTACCAACTCCCCTGGTTTTAAAATTGACATGGCTGGTTTTGAAAGTACTGCCAGGCAGTGCCAGGAGAACTTCCACGTGTGCTTGTCAGTAGGACTCATGACTGTAGGAATCACAGCAATTAACAGTGTAAGCATTCCACCAGTGGACTTTGATTGTTATGTGAGGAATACAGTATATGCTTAAGGTTATAGGACACTAAGTACATGTCTGTAACTGGAAGGTTGTTGATTTTTGAAATAACATTTACTTTAGAGCACGCTTGGAATAACAGGAAAGAGCCCTGGAGGTAACTGATCAAGTATCACTTTTTGGATTAATGGGGTTTATACTTAAGGCTGGCCAGTCCTTTGGCTGGGAAAATTAGTATGTTCATTTTTATATTTTCCTAAAAAACAAGTGTTGCTGTAGGAGCTGGCTTTGTCATTTGGCTAATGTTAACCCAAGGGTTTTACAGGGAAAGTTGACATGTCTGCTGTTTGTTCAAGCATGTAAAATATGACATAGAAGTTCAGTTGCTACCCAGGAAATAGGTGGATGCTGCCTCATCTCTTGCTTAATAGTAATGAGGATGGTGTTTTGGTCTGGACTGTGAGCAGGTGTAGTTAATGGACATGCTAAGGGTACTGAGCTGACATAGATTGTTTCTTAATCAGCTCAACCATGGATATCAGTAAGGTATGGATTTACCTGGTCTCTTATTCTGTTTTTCAAAGCTATGATTAAAAAAAGTCTTCTGAAGCTGCCATCAGTGTAGAAGCTCTTGCTGAGACCAAGTTATGGACAGTGTTCCTCTCCCCTGTGTAACAGTTTCCCCATGCTAGTTGGTGAACAGTTGATTTTCTTTCCTTGGCAGTGGTTTGAA
The DNA here is from genome assembly GCA_013401135.1 of Cettia cetti. NCBI lineage: Eukaryota > Metazoa > Chordata > Aves > Passeriformes > Sylviidae > Cettia > Cettia cetti. Next base: position 7,391 of record VZUI01043138.1, read on the forward strand.
ATAGCAGTTGTTTGAAATAGGAGCTTTGAAAACAAGGCTACATAATTTAAATTTTGTTATGAAAAGGCTTTTAGAGCACAGTTTGTGAATTCAGGAGTTCTGTAAATGTTCCTGTCACTTGTCTGGAATGTTAAGTATTGCAACGGTTACACATTGCTCGCAGCAGCTCTGAAGTTTTCTCCAAAGAAGGAGTAGAGAAATTGAGGTGTGTAACAGCCAATTCTTGCCCAAAGCTCTGGTCTTTCCTCCCTTCTGTTTGAAAGAGAAGTAGCAATAGCAAATGTGGCTTGAAAGCAGATGGATAGCATAACTTAAATGCAGAATTCCTGTTTTTTTAATTCCACAACTTGTAATGGAAAACTGTAAAGGCTCTTCAGAATTTTTAGGACAAAGTAATAGAAAAGTCTTTTCTCTCTAAATGACTCCCTGCAGGCGTTGTTCCAGGAGCGCAGCCCCGTGTGCTCCCTCAGTATTGCACTGCAATGCACAGTTGTGTATTTTGCTCCCAGCACAAGGACGTAGCAGGCACTGCCCACACTGGCACAGGGATCCAGCCCACCTGGAGCTCCAGCCCACCTGCAGCTGTGGGCAGATGCCTTAGGAAAAAACCCAAACCCAAAATCTTCCCTCCTACCCTGATTGCTTTCCCACCTTGCAATTACCTTTGGCTCAGAGGGGTTTCTGAGCCCTTTGTGCTCAGATATTTAACAGCCATTAGGAAATTTCTGTACCTGGTGCATGACCAGTCTCCACATCTCTTCACACAATATGCATTAAAAATACAGCTCACTTTTTTTATTTAGAACCTGGCTCTAAATTCATTTTCTGGTCCTTAGTTTTAGTACTGGAAGAGATGATTAACAGCCACTCCCCGTCTGTCTTCTCAATGCCATTCCAGATTTGATAGCTTTTGTCATGTTCCCTGTGAGATGTCTCATGGGAGCTATTATATATCTTTGATCTTATTTTTGCCCCTTCCTTGATCAGTTTTAGATCTGTAAGAAAACCTTTTTTTTCTTTTTTTTTTTTTTTTTTTTGAGGTTGAGAGAAGAACTGCACATAGCAATTAAAGTGTGGGTAGATGGGCAAAAAGTTGATTTGTTGCGTGTTTTATGGTTCATTCTCTACTGCTTTCTTTAATAATTTCTGGAGCTGCTTAGATTCTTTTCTTTTCCTTATTCTAAACACTGTACTGATAGTTTAATGAAACTGTGAATCAAAATGCTGTAGTCTTGCTGAGCAGTATTGATACAGAGAGCACATTTATATTTGAAGCTGAGGTTGCTTCCCTGAGAGATAGATGTGTTTGTGTTTATCTATATTTAATTTTGTTTGCTGCTGTTATTGTCTAGCTAGTCTCATAAGGGTCTTTGATATTCCATGGACTCTCCTATTATCTTTGCTATCTTAAATTGCCAGCTGGCATCAGCAAACTTTCAAGTCACTAAAACTGATGTCTTGATCTTAAGCAATAAAAGAAATGCACTATTTGCTCTGGTCTGCTGGAATCCAGTGGTTTATATATCATGTTTTTGGAATTACTGAGCAAGAGACATTTTTGAAGAGTGCTTGTGCAGCTTGCAGGCTGGAAGTTATAAATGTAGGGAGCTGTGTCTTTTTCTGTATAGCTTATTTCATATTCCGGATATGAAGCTTTTTGGTGTCTGTGCTATCTTGTCTGCAGAGACTTGGGAGAGTCCTGTTTCTGTACTTTACAAGGGGTTGATGAGGCTGTATTTTTGTAATCTCTTTGCTTTTCTGCCTTTTGGGACTGTAAGTGACCTGAAAATGTCATTCCCTAATTATTTGGGCAAAGTTGTCAGCCTAAATATATCAAAACCAAAGAATTTGCACAAATAAAGAATGAAAGTGTACTGACTCTGCTGCTCTTAGATGTGAGAAGTTTCTTCTATAACTTGGGTATTTGATTTTTGAAAAGTGCTCAGTATCCTCAGATTTGAGGGACCTCTTGCTTCTGTTTTCATCTCTTAAAAGATAATTCTAAGATTATGATTTATGATTTTTAAAATAATTTTTAGTAGGTAGCACTGCTTAATGCCTCTCAAAAATACTTTTATTGCTTAACACTGTATTGTCTTCCAGGCACAGGAAACTAAATTCTGTACTCTTGTAACTGAGCTTTACTTTTATGACAGCAATATTAGCATAAACAAGCATATTAAATAATGGATGAGATTAAAATAATCACAGTAAGGAATCATCCCCTCCCTGCCCTGCTGCAGTGCTCAGGGTTCTGAAGAGTAATGCTGAAAGCATTACATGTTGGCTGGCTGGATGTATCATATCAGTTTACAGTCAGGAGCAGAGCCATGCTATTGGGCAAAACAGTTTTAAATTATTATTTATGCAGTTGTGTTTGCAACTTGTACAAAGTGCAGGACTGGTTTCACATGCCTCCAAGAGAGCAGGGAGAGCACTCCTGAGCAAGGTCCTGCTGTTTCCTGGGCTATGTGTGCCATGGAAAGGGAGACGGCTGCGAAAGGATACAGGTTAGAGTGGAGAGTTACACTTTAGTTTAGGAATGCAGTCTTTCTGTCAGATATTTTGGCATTGTTTTGGCTTTTTTCCATTTTGGTTAATTGATCCTGTTTGTGCTATCATTGATAAATTTTTTTTCCAGTAACGTCTTGTGCCTGTTGATGAGTATTTTCTTTAGTAATGGCTCTTTCTTCCTTTTTTTTTTTTTTTTTTTTTTTATTTGAGGAGAAGGAGGAAGTGTGTATAAAGGGAAAGGAAGTCTTCAGTAATTCCTTCTTTCTCCCCAGGGCAAAATATAAAATACAGTTTTATATGCAGTATTTTCTTTTTAAAACAATAGTAAAATAATATTTTAGTTCTCATTTGAATGGTTAGTGCTGTATGTTACTGTTCAGAAAGCTTCCTTTGGTTAGAGAGTGTTTTATTTCTTACTTTAAAATTTGTTGTTATATTTTCTTGTTGGGCAGAGACAAGATTATTGTTGATTCTTAATGCTGTTTCTTCCTAAGGAATGTGGTAGTGCTTTTCAGAAGCACAAAAATAGTTTTTATCTGCTATACTTGGCTTTTTGAGAAGCGGGGTGAAGCAGGGCTTTTTCTACTTCCAGTCACACAATATTGATGTCTTCTGTTTTCAGTGCTGAAACCCCATCTTCTTTTTCCTTCCTGGAGAAGGCAGGAGGGGAGAAATTGGCACAGAGAGGCCATAAACTCACTTTAGGAGTCTTAGTGAGCAGCTGCTTTTAGAACCTGTAATGCTAATTGATGTCTTGTTCTTATTTTGTGTCATCCATTTGTATACTTTTCTCAGTTTTTAAACTATAATGATATAAACTTTTTGCAGTAGGAAAGTAACTACTAAGGCTTAGTTTCTCTGGAATTAAAACAGAAGCAGTGTCCTTAACCCTTCTTGTCCTCTATGTATCCTTGAAGTTTCTGGAAATGTGATTCTACCTTTGAGTTTCAGTGAATCAAAACTAGTGGTCTTGTGTGTCAAATTTACAGGTATTTTAAAGTAATACTGTGATGAAAGATGAGGATTATACTTAGCTGACATTGTTGAGTTCTGCTTGCTGCCATCTCTGTGCCTTGCAGTTGCTGTTCTTGAAGCCGACACTGTGGCATGTTTTCAGGAACACCTCTCATGGGTGAGAAACATTTAAGTTCACAGCCTCTTGTCACTGCTGACCTCCAGAGATACATTGATACCAGTAGAAATGGTTTGTTCTGTAAAGGGTAAGGTTGGCCTGCCTCTCTTTCTGAGGCCGTCCATCCAGTGGGTTGTTATTGCCTTACCTGCTGTAATAGACACGTCCAACTGTGTTTACTGTGCATGCAAAGCTCGTGTATGCTGTCTGGCTTTGCAAGGTGTGTCAGAGCTGATGAATGTGCTCTGCAGACCTGAAAAATGTGCATTGCAAGTAGCCAGTGCTGGGTGTCTCCATGCCAGCTGGAGCCACTGCTTCATCTACATTGCCAGGCAAGGTTGTCAGGCTTTGCCCAAATGTCTCACAGTCATGTCACTGCCAGTGCCCTAGCCCTCCTTGGAGCACTGGCCTTCTCACTCTGTGAGCTGTCAAAAAGGCATGGTTCTGACTGACTGGATTTATCACAGGTGTGTAGTTTTTCTTTGGGATAAGTTTTTAAATGCAGTCAGCTTTGCCACAGACTGCGTTCTGAAAATTCATTTGGTTATTCCTCAAGCATGCTATGGACAGTTTATTTGTGTCTGAGCACATCAAAAATACCATTCAATAGTCAAGATGCCAGTTTTACTAAAGAACTCTACTCTCTTTAGTATTTTCAGTTTTAGTTCTCAGTTGAATAAGATCAAAAGCACAAGTAAGTGGTTGACTCATGAACATGAAAAAGGCAAGAAATAGGAGTGTGGTAACTTAGATGGTAACCAGTGTTACCATCTGCTTCTGGAATCTAGGAGGTAGTTGTACCACTTAATATTATGTGTGTATAGCAAACATACTGCCTTCATGGGGCTTTTCTGGTTTGGGTTTTGGTTTTTAAAGGAGTCTCTCATTTCAAATTATCTCTCAGTTATTTAATCTGTGAAGACGTTCTGATTACTTGTAGCTGTATAGCAGGACTGGTGCATTTTTGACATTGTGATGATGAAACTGCAACAGCAAACAAAGCTTTCTGTGTCTGTTCATGGCAGCTTTCAGAGCTAAAGGGAATCTGGAAGCTATAAACAAATATTTTCAGTGTCTTAAGATGGAGCTTCCTGTTGCTTCTGTTAACAGTACTTAGAGATCTGATGAAGCAAAACTCCTGGAGTTTTACTGACTTTGATAAAAGTCAGAATTGAAATATACTTGGGTGCAGCTGAGGTGGTGCTCAGAAGGAAGGAGTGTGTGTGTAAGGGTATGGTGTTCATTTTGTTAGCTGAAATTATTTAGTGCTTCTGACCAGTGTGTTATGTCAAATGTCTCATGCACACAGTCATCAGTCTGCTTTTTGTGCCTTTGAAATGCTTCAATTTTTAAGAGATGGAAATGACTGGACGTGTTTCATGTTTCCAGTCAGCTGTGAGTTACTGGGCTCAGATGAACCTGATCACTTACTTCCAAGTCCGTAAGACTGAAGGTGGAGTGGAGATGTTGTCCTCTTAATCTTCCATCCCATGACATCTGACTCAGGGATGATGAAGAAAACAGCTGCCAACTCTCACTCTTGCAGGAGGAGAAGATCCTGGTGTATCTAGTCTTTCTGTTAGCTTCAAGTTATAGCTGTTCTGTGGCTGTTCTGTTAATCTGTGCTTCCTTGGAATTAGCTGTTGTTGTAATACCTCAGTTTTTGGGTCTGTCGTGGCTGCTCCTGATTTGGATGAAGTCAGCTTTGTTTCCTGGGCTTCCATCCGTGCTTGTGGCAGTGCTGGCAGTTGTCCTCTGTCAGAGACAGGTGGCCGGGCCAAGCTGCAGGAGTGTCCTCACTGCGGGCCTGGCACCCAGAGAGCTGCTTCTGCCTTCTTCTTGCAGATAATCCTCACAATCACACGACTTGTGTTAAATTTTGTAAAATTCCATGTGTTTATCATTGTGATTTTTAATAATTGGTTTGAGGGAATCTGAATTTTTCAACTTCTTTGGATATTTTATAGAGTAAGTTTTTCTCCACGAATGTTGTTTTTCTCTCAGCGCTGCAGCTACTGAGCTGGTGGTAATCTTTTCTCAGATCCAGTGTTGTTGGTAGTTAGGCTGTTGCCTGAACACTCCCACAGTGTTTTCCTTCCCACAGTCAGAAAGAAAGGACATTGCTCCCTAATAAGCCTTTCTTTTGCTGGCTAACGAGTGAGCTCAGCAACATGGGTCATTTATAAAATATCCTCAGTTCAATGCCATTTGTGGAACGAGAACTAAAAAAAATAATGATTATAATTTGGAGTGGAGCTGTAGGAAGTGTTTAGTCCTTAGCAAAAATCCCTTTAAAAAAGGCAAAACCCATTGGTCAGTCACATGCATTTTGTTTGGCTCTAATTTGAGGTCTTTGCTGCTCTTCTGGATTTCTGGTCTTGAATAGAACATTATAAAAAAAGACATTGCTTTTCATCTGTATTTTATATTTAAAGTCTCTTTCTTTCTGCTTGTAGATTTGTTTGTAAATGCATCATAAACAGACAGCCCAGAATGAAGAAAGCAAGCAGGAGTGTTGGCTCAGTGCCCAAAGTGCCTGGAGTAAATAAAGCTCAAACAAGTGAAAAAGCCAAACCAGAAAACGGCTCCTCAGTGTCTGCAGTAACAAAACTCTCCAAAACCGGGACATCAGCATCTCTTTTGAAGGTAATAACCAGCAGAACATTCTGATTATTTGTATTTTTTACAATAAAGTTTTAAAAAGGGTAGAATTTCAAGGCTTGTCTTTAATGCAGCTTAGACTAGAGGTTGCATGGGTAGCTGGAGGGAATCTGGGAAGTTGCAGAGCACTGGGCAGGCTGACAGGATCTTGTGTGTCATTCATGCTGTACTTTCATACTGCAGGATGAGATGGAGAGCAATGTGCTGTGCAGGACTTGGCTGTTCTGCAAAAGGAGCAGAGTGGAAGTTGTGTTCTGACAAATGTTATTTGTTTGGTGTTATGCTTGAGTGGTGTCAGTGACTAATAGGATTTAATAAGAGTTATTTACTAGTTCTGAAAAAAAAGAACTAATGAAGTATCTAACATGAGAACTTTTATATATCAGTGATCCATGTCGGGTCAGTGCAGCTGAATTCTTCTGGCTGTTTTGGCCTTTGCTTTGTGTTGAAGTACTGCTTGAGCTGAATTTTCACAAGTTGATTCTTGCTCCCAGAACAAGTTCAAAGGTAGAGGTTTTCTCTTACAGTAGCAAAACAGGGCAGTATATGTAGGAGCATATGGCTTCCAACAAACAATCAGACACTGAGGGGTGCTGGTGTGGGGTTTTCACCTGGGAGCAACCACATCTGGGCTGGATGGGTGCAATGAGCCTGCCTGGGCTGTCTCCTTTTCCTGGCATGGAGACGTGGCTGGATGGAGCTCCTTTTGCTCTCTGCAGCCCAGTGTGCAGTGCTGTGCTGCTGCTGCTGCCCTGGAACATGAACAGAGCAAGGAACAGGGTGTCCAGCTGGGACCTGAGCACTGTCACTGACACACAGGGAGCCACAAAGGCCGTTTAAGTAACTGGCAAATAAAGATCCAAAATTAAAGAAGTTGAGGTCTCTCTGTAATAGCTCTGCAGGATTACTGAAGTCAAAAGGTGTGTTCCCTTTCTCTTCTTCCTTTTCTTTTATGGAAGAATGGTTAATACTTTTGCTGATGAACTTGCAAGCCAGGTTTCAGGGAGGTTTTCTCCCAGTGCCCCTCCTTTCTTCCATCACCCAATGCATCTTGCAGTTTTCTGAGCTTTAAATAACCTTTTGATGCTTGTTGACACTACTTACTTTATATTTCTAGAAACCTCTCAAAGCAACTGAAGTCCTTTGTAGTTTCCTTATCAAGTTTCTTATGTCATACCTCTCAGGGAGATAAAGGGGGAGGATGATCTAACACTGAACAGATTTGACCCAGTATGCTTTCACAGTTTTACTTGTATTAGTAACACTTCTGGCTGTGTTTCGGTGTGGGATTAGAATTCATGACAACTTCTGAGTTTGAGGCACAATGAAAATTTTCTCTTGATTACTAAGGCTTATCTCAGGTTTATATTCAACCAGGCTTACTCATACAATTGGATGTCTTTTACTTGTTATGGTGCTGTTGTGCCAACTGTGTGACTTAGTGATAGTGATGGATCTTCTTTGAGTGTTCTCTACTTATATAACAAAGTTGTTTGTGGGATTTTTTTGTTTACTGGTACTGACAAATCACATAATTTCTGGCTTGAAAGAAGTATTGATAGAAGTTGTATTTTAAAAAATATTTTGAAATATAATTTTATATTTGATATTGTTGATTAAAATTTGGCATATTGCTTTTGTCACAGAGGCTGTAGGGTATTGTCTTAGAGTTGATTAATTGGTATGTGTTCTGAATTTCATTTAATATTCTTTGACAAAAAAAGCTGGCATTAAATAACTTTATTGCAATGCTTATTAATTTATTCAATCCTTGGAGTTGGATATTGAGTGAAAGGCCCTTATTAAAGAGTAGAAACACGGTGCTGTAACAATCTTGGTTCAGTCAGTAATGATGTTGTAAAATGGAAAATTATTTTGTAATTATAACACCCTCTTCATGATATAACTATAGGCCAGCATTCTGCTTTGGGTGGGCTTCTTTAATTGCATTGTTCCATACATTTATCCTTTTTTGTGGAGTTTTCAAAATGTGTGGACAATGAGCACAGGAAGAAACCGTGGGACCCACCCTTCAATCGAGCTGAGCCTGTCCCAGGGTCTCTGCTCGGCTGCTTCCCAGAGCCCTTGGTCAGTTCCTTCTCTGCAGTTTCTGTCTCCCACTCTGCCCAGCACTTGTGTAAGTGTTCAGCACCCCACACACATTATTACTACAGGAGTTTAGCTGCCAGCCACTTCTAGTTTTTAATCTGTCAAAAAACACTCTACAAATAATGTATTCTTATTTTTAAGATCATTATTTTTTGACTTCTTCAGCTAATGTGCTTGTGATCCTGCTAACACTCCCAGCTGTAATTAGACAGCAGCTGTACTTCAGAGGAATTGCAAAATCCACTGTCCCTGAAAAGCCAGAACTCTGAGACCAATATTTGAATATTAAAAGTTAGTGTGTTTTCAGTATTCATGTGTCTAGGTTTCTATTCTGTTTGCAAAATGCAGCCACTTAATTACAGATTGTTGTGAAATCCGATGTTTGAAAAACTCAAATGCAGCAACAACAACCATCAAAGAAAATCTTTGGTAGGAATAATTATATATATATATATATATATATAAAGGGATTTGAATGAGATGCAGTAAATAGGATATACCTGTTGAGAAACTAGGATGAAATTAATTGTATAGGTCATTATTCAAGTTTTGTTGCACTGAAAGAAAGTAGTGAGAGGAAAACATAGTATGAATTGTATAATTATAAAGTGGTTTTTAATACAGAAAATCAAAATAGGTCTGGATAAACATTTCTAATTATGAGATTTTCTAATTTTTCTTATTTTAATGTAGGAGTTTTAATGTTAAGCAGGATGGCACAGTTCTTAGTAAACAGGAAAAAGTTCTTTGATAAACATACACCATTACTTTTGCTTCAATTAAAAAGACATGCTACCAAAATACTTTGATTTTAAAAGTTCTGAACGGTTGCCATTGTGGAACATTAAGAAGAGAGCTGCTGGTTTGTAATTTTTCCAAAGCTTTGCTAAATAGTTTTCTTTGCCAAGAATATAATGTTACAGCTTTGAGAAACTGTTTACTAATTGGCTGCAGAGGAGGCAGTGCCTTCCAACCTAGACCAGAAATAGTTTATGGGTAAGTCAGAAGAATGGCTGTCTTAAATTCCTTTGTTCAGCAAGGACTGCAGATGACTAATGTCTGAAAATGTGTATTTTACTTAGCATTTTTTTTCTTCAAGCTGAGTCACATCTTGACCTATTTGGCTTGATAACATGTACTTGTACTCTAAGTGTCTAAAAGCTTAATCTAATTTCCCCAGTCTTTCAGCAGGGTGAAAATGCTGACAGCTCACAGTCTGTTGGAACTGTCACGCTTGCAGGAGGGTGGGCACCTCCAGCAGCAAAGCAGAAAATCACTCTTCCCTGCCTTTTTGTAACACCTTGGTATAGGCAACAGGATAGCACAGGGTAGCTTCCCTCCCCCTGTATCCCCATGCCCACAAAATTAGTTTCAATTAGATGCAAAAGCTAATTAGATCACAGGTAAACCAGGGTTGTTGTACACCAGTAGTTTGTGCTCAGCCCGTCCTCCCCACCTGAGCTGGGTGGGTTTTATGGCTTTTGTAGCCCCCCAGCTATTTTTGCTTTCCTACTTACATTTCCATTGCCTGTGCCTGTTTGCATGGCAGATCAAGGGGCTGGTCTGACTCCTGGGAGGAAGGAGCCCTTGGAAAAGCCTTGTTTGCACAGCAAACAATGGCATTTTCATAGCAGAAAAGCCAGCTTTAGATGTACAGCAGACTAGATCCTTGGAGTGAGGTTTTCTTCCAGCCCTTTATAAACCTTGTTAGAAGACTACACCATTTCTGACATGATTCAATAAAAACATTCTTGTCCTAGAGGATTTTACCCTTAAAAATTTCTATCTGGAAATTTTCTGTATTTCTATCAATTGCATGCAGAGGAAATATGCTCTTGTCCCAAAGCTCCCTTTTGTTTTGCAGCTGCTCTTTGTAAATGGCACAGATCCCATCCATGTTCTTTCCACAGTGCTGTGATCAGTGTTCCTCGCTGTTCTGGGATTGGCACTTGCAAAAGGAGACTTTAGAGAGTAGAATGAGATGCAACTATTTTTTTAATTAAGCATTTCTAAATGTATAGAATTTTAATGTCTGCAGTATAGTTTTTAACATGCATGTGTGTGGGAGCTGGAAGTTACAAACTTGCAGACATGATGGAAACCAATTGGTTAACTTCTATGCACTACCTTTGAGCTGGGATGTTGGAGGAGATTTCAAATGTGTTGTCCAGCTGAATAATACAGTTGCTCAAGGAATGCTGCTAGCACAGCTGTTTTCTTTTAATTTTTTTTTCTTGCTCATATAAGGGGGAAAATGTTGAGCATATTTTGATTTTCACCATTTGAAAAATTGTATTTTAATGAGTATAAAGTCTGCCAATTAATGCTCAAGAGCTTAGTATTTCTAGACTTCGCTTTATTCTGAAAGATATATTCTCTGTTTGGGGGTCTGGTGGTTGAGAATCCTGTGCTTGCTGCCTTGTCACATTCCAGGAAGCTTTTGTGGCTAACAGTATTTTCAGGAACAATCATATGAGGTTAGACAAAAAGTCCATCAAACAAATACCCTATCTCTTAAAATTCCCTAGAAAAGAGCTTGAAAGCAAGGCAAGGATATATGGTGAGGGTGGCTATTCCCCTGCCTCTGTCCTAGTTTCTAGTAATCTGCAGCTTAGTATTTTGAGCTAGAAATTGTATTTTGCTAATGTTGGATTGATATTTGTTCTTTTTTGATTTGAGCTTCTTGTTGTGAATTTGTCCACCAGAAAATATTTGATCATATTCAATTGAAGGATATTGTACTAACTACCTGGTAATTGGTGGTTTAATTGTCTAAGAATTGCCTTCATTTTTATGCATAAGCCAACTTTCAGTCAAAATTGAGAAGTTTAATGCTATGATGTGTTACTGTGCTTTAATTGATTTTTTGTTGTTGTTTTTTTCTCCTTGGTACTGATAGATCAAGAATTTTTTGGGGGGGAGAGAGAAGACTCAGGTTCAACGCTCACTCGTATGTAAGGAGTTAAAGTTCCATTTCAGTTTACCAACTCTGCACAGTGCAGTGCACTTACACTTTTCAGCATTCTTGCATAGACACATGACTTGTCAGATATGTACTTTTTAAACTGAAGGAGTCTTTAACAGTAGAAATGTTGGCTGTGCAGACTTCTGGGCCAGCTGTCTTAAAGCTGCTTCTTCCCTTTCTTTCAGACTAAGAGTAACGATGACCTCTTAGCAGGGATGGCTGGTGGCGGTGGAGTGACAATGACCAACGGTGTCAAGGCCAAGAAGAACTCTTGTGTATCAACAGCATCTTCAGCTCCAGGGACAACCATGAACAGTCTGGAAAACAAACCCAAAACTATTGCAGGTAACTGGATATGTTGATTCTTAAAGGTGGGAGTTGAGGGGGCTTTTTATTTTCATTTTATGTATTGAGGATCCAGATTGCCTACTGAAGTGCTCATTAAAATCATGGTCAAATCACACACCTTCTGAACTCTTTTCCTATTCTTAATAATGTAATTGCTTTTTGGAGGGTGTTCCTTTTAGGTTTTTTTCGGTACTGAGTGTGCAACTCTTATATAAAATGAAATAATGTAATTGGAGAATCATAGATTTTTCTAGAACTGTTGAAAAAATCCATGATGCAAACACTAAATCTCTAAAGATGCCTTGTTACTGTGAACACTGTCGATGTTTTATATTTCTTTATAGAAATAAAGTAAGAGGGCTCTCAGAAACTGTTCAGAAAAGTGAAATCATTTGGTGTGTTACTGATATGGATTGAAATAGGTCTTGCTTTGCATTGCTCTGTTTTTAGATTCAGTAATGCTTGCAAACCTGTAAAGCATCTGGAAATAAAGGAGTAATAATCTATCTTCATTTTTATGCAATGAGATGAAAATACAGGAAACAGAAAATGCTGAATGTTGGGTTAATGCTTACTTCCAGTATTTTCTATGGAATGTGTTTAGCAGTGTGATTGAGAAAATCAACCACTGTGTTGCTGATACAAGGCACACAGCCTTCTGTGACAGATACCGTATTTTAAATTCATGTTCCTAACTTTCAAAAACATACAGGTACAAGTTCCACAGCTAAGCGTAGCACTTCATCTGGAAATAAAGAGTCAAGCTCTTCCAGAGAGAGGGTCCGGGATCGTTCTCGTTTGAGCCAGAGCAAGAAGCTGCCGCTGGCGGGGCAGGGGCCCAGTGACGCGGTGCTGGCCAAGCGCTCCCGCAGCCGCACCAATCCCGAATCCGATATCCGCATGAGCAAGTCCAAGTCAGACAATCAGATCAGTGACAAAGCTGCGCTGGAAGCAAAGGTGAATGATCTTCTGACGTTAGCAAAAACTAAAGATGTGGAAATCTTGCATCTGAGAAATGAATTAAGGGACATGCGTGCTCAGCTGGGACTCAACGAAGATCATCTTGAGGGGGATGAAAAATCTGAAGAGAAAGAAGCCATTGTTGTCCATCAGCCAACTGATGTAGAGTCTACGCTGCTCCAGTTACAGGAACAAAACACTGCCATCCGAGAAGAGCTCAACCAGCTGAAGAATGAGAATCGAATGTTAAAAGACAGACTAAATGCTTTGGGCTTTTCTTTGGAACAAAGGCTGGACAACTCTGAAAAGCTCTTTGGCTATCAGTCTTTGAGTCCAGAGATCACAGCTGGCAACCACAGCGATGGTGGGGGCACTCTGACATCTTCAGTGGAAGGTTCTGCTCCTGGATCAATGGAAGACTTGTTAAGTCAGGATGAAAACACTCTCATGGACAACCAACACAGTAATTCCATGGATAATTTAGACAGTGAGTGCAGTGAAGTTTATCAGCCACTGACATCAAGTGATGATGCCTTAGATGCTCCGTCGTCTTCAGAATCTGAAGGAGTACCAAGCATAGAAAGATCTAGGAAGGGAAGCAGTGGCAATGCAAGTGAAGTATCCGTAGCTTGTCTGACAGAACGGATACATCAGATGGAAGAGAATCAACACAGTACAGCTGAAGAGCTCCAAGCCACGCTTCAAGAGCTTGCAGATCTGCAACAAATAACACAAGAGCTGAACAGCGAGAATGAAAGACTGGGAGAGGAAAAAGTAATCCTGATGGAGTCTTTGTGCCAGCAAAGTGACAAGCTGGAACACTTCAGCCGTCAGATCGAGTATTTCCGGTCCCTTCTGGATGAGCACCATATTTCCTACGTGATTGATGAGGACATGAAGAGCGGGCGCTACATGGAGCTGGAGCAGCGCTACATGGAGCTGGCCGAGAACGCTCGCTTCGAGCGGGAGCAGCTGCTGGGGGTTCAGCAGCACCTGAGCAACACCTTGAAGATGGCAGAACAAGACAACAAGGAGGCCCAAGAAATGATAGGGGCGCTAAAAGAAAGGAATCACCACATGGAACGGATTGTTGAGTCAGAGCAGAAAAGCAAAACAGCTCTGGCATCTACCTTAGAGGAGTACAAAGCCACAGTAGCCAGTGACCAGATTGAGATGAACAGGCTGAAAGCTCAGCTAGAGCACGAAAAGCAGAGAGTGGCCGAGTTGTACTCGATACACAACTCTGGAGATAAATCAGATATACAGGACCTGCTGGAGAGTGTCAGGCTGGATAAGGAAAAAGCAGAGAGCTTGGCCAGCGGTCTGCAGGAAGAGCTGGCGCACACCCGCAATGACGCCAATCGATTGCAAGATGCCATTGCTAAGGTAGTGCTTAAAATACCACTGCATTCTAACATCCCATGTACACAATGACCTATTGGCCTCTGTAGTTCTTTCAGAAGCAAAAGATTAATTATGGGGTTAATTGCATTGCAGCAGTGTCAGGACTGATTACTTTCTCTTAACTTGCAATGAAAATGGTTTCAGCATGAAAAAAATTGTGTAGATACATTGAGCTACAAGGTGACTCTTATGTTACATTTAAAAATATTTAAACTCCACAACTTATTTCAGTGGCCAAACTTAAACAGTATTTAAGATATTGTACTAATTTTGTGCTTAAATGGCACACCTTCTGCAAGACTTTGTATGCCGATTAGGTTTCGGATCAAAATGTTTATTTCCAGTTCTGTTTTAACAGAAAATTAGAAATTTCTAATTTATGTAGTAGCTATGTCTAATGAAAGTATTTACCATAATTTAATATAAAAGCAAGAATCACATAATTTATTTAATAACTTTACATATGCATTTAAAGGTATATCTTCCCAAAGAGACAATTTATGCCAAATTTAATATGTGAACTATATATTAGCTGCAAATCAACATGTTAGTCATGATCATGAGCCTGTTAGAATCAACCTTAATTTGGGGTGAAAAATATACTAAAATCATTTTAATAACTGAATTTGGAGAGTGCTATTAAAATAAAAAAACACTGAAGTAGATGACATAAAAGCAGGGTATTTTGTCTATTAAATTTGGTGCCTGCCAGTATTGCCCACTCTAAGCCACAACCTAATTTCTCTTCTTTTTCTGACACCCCATTTTTGCTGTTGGGTTAATGTTCCTGTGGCTCCAATCTCAGCCTGTTGCTTAAGGTTACAGTTTTAGGAGGCAGGATAGAAAAGCCTCTTTCCCTGCTCCTGAAAGGGAGAAGTTGACCAAGTCCACTTCTTCCCTTCCCTGTTTTGTTTTTTTTTTTTTCAATTTAATAGTTTGACAGACTCCTCTGAGAATTGCTTCAAGTCACTAACACACCTCACACACAAATGTGATACTTCATTAAGGAAATTACTCATCACACAGGTCCAGCAAGCACTAAAACTGATGCACAAGATACCAGGCATTTTCTCTTTTGACAAGAGAAAGGAAGGGTAAAGAGTTTTTCCCCACCCTGTCCCTTTCCATGGCAGCTGGATGTTAAATAGGATCAGCTGCTCATGAAACCTCAGCCTTGATACAATGGTGGTGTTGCTTCACTTGTATGCAGGGCACTGCTCTTAGAGTAGCTGGGAATTCTCATATATCCAGCCTGGGAATAAAAAACGTTTAACTTTGGCCCAGGAAAAGAGTTGCACTAGAACAATGAATAGTCAAATGTTTACATTTCTCCTGTGTTTTTCTGGTTCCAGAAATAGATTGTTAGTGTGGTAGTTACAAAACTGAAAGTATGTTTAATATGCAACTAAGATATATTCTTCTTTAGGTTGAAGATGAATATCGAGTGTTCCAAGAAGAAGCCAAGAAACAAATTGAGGATCTCAATGTGACTCTAGAAAAGCTTCGGACAGAACTGGATGAAAAAGAGACTGAGAGGAGTGACATGAAGGAAACCATCTTTGAGTTGGAGGATGAAGTAGAGCAGCACCGTGCTGTGAAGCTTCATGACAATCTTATCATATCTGATTTGGAGAGTAAGTATTATGCATTTCTCTTGAGAGAAAGGATGATTTAAGAAAAGCTCGAGTAGAACACTGTAATGTTGAAAATATTTCCACTTGTCTTTTGTATGTCTAAATTCAAGTCAGACTAGATTTTGCAGAATCCTTACACACTAAGGGAAGAAAAAAATCAAGTTGGCTTAGCTTTTCCAGACCCAGTTAGTAGTTGGTGTGGGAATAAAAACCTGTGAATAGAAAACAAATATGAAATCTACTAATACTGTTTTCAAGTTGTTCTTCAAAGTAGAAAAACATATAGTAGAAAACATGTTTACTGTGTACCTGTCTAGCTCTGTGCCTTAGTTCCCTCTCTGATCTTGAAGACCTGCTCAGACATTCCTACCACGGGCTGGAATTCTGCAATTAGTCTCCATCTAAATATGAACACAGGCAACTCTACCCTGGCAAGCTATATTTGCACAGTGCTACTTAGGGAATTCAAATATCTCTTAGTCTTCCATGTTGTTCAAAGACTAAGTAAGATAACAAAAAAACCAAAGCATTTTTCCTTCTAACAAGGGAAATATTCATAGAAAGGGTTTTAAATTGGTCTGCTATCAAGAAAAGTTAGTGTCTTAAGCAAGCTAAATGGTTTATTCAAGCTCAGTTTCTTCAGAAATAGCTGTGAGTGTTGTTTCCCTAAGCAACCCTTCTTTATTTATCTTGAAAGGCAATCACTGCTTCTCTTTATAAAATAGTTTTAAGTTTTTATTCTGAATTTTTTTTTCCCTTTCTGTGCTAAAAGAGAATAATTTTGGAGCAAAGACTCAAAAAAGTGAAACAGTTTTCTACTTGTTTTGTTTTGTCCATTAACTGAAGTACACTCATGCAGGGAACAGCACTGTAGTCAAGTAGATAGTTAGGAATCTGCCTAGCAATACCTGAAGACAAAGCAGCTAGCTCTGATTTTTAGGTGCTTCTGCATTGTGGATACAAACCAGCTGTCAGATATTTTATTTCAACTGGTAAAAATTTAGGGAGGCAAACCTCAGCCAGGGGAGAAATTCTCAACAAAAACTGCAACAATTTTTGTTATTCATTGGTCTTGAAATAGTTTGGAAAATTCATCTGGGCCAGCCAGTGTCCTGACGTGATCCTTTGGAGGAAAGCAAGCTGTTTAGTTGTATGCTGGAGGGAGAGTGGCATCTAGTGGCAGTAAGAAGGATGGCACCCGAAGGATTGTATCAGCTTTTAAAAGTGTATTTTTCCTGACAGCTTGAAAACTCTGTTGATTGTGGGTTCATAGTTAAAACCTTTTACAGGATTTTTTTCATGGTAGTCTCTGAATACTGACAGCATAGAACATCGTGAAAAACCTGGCACTTCAAGGTTGTGCATACAATATTTAAAAGATAGACTTCTAAACACAAAATGGAAAATTATACCTTAAAGATTTTACTAAAGACAGACTTTACACTTGGAGAAAGATGCCTTATAGATGAGGTGGTGAGTGTTCATTCAATTTAATGATTAATCAACACAAATAGTAATGTAGGAATGGGAAACACTCCAAGCCCTGGTACTTAGGGCATGCTTCACTGTGGGCTTTTCAAACACCAAAAAGAGGCACAAGGAACCTACAATGGAACATTTTTCACGGTAATCTGGGTATTAAACTGTCACATTTTAGCTGTTAGTATGTCTGCCTGCAGAAACAGGGATCTCTTTGATGTGTGCAGCAGGATGCAAATTGCATTGATGAAAAACACACTGCATGTTCCTGACACCCATCCAGATGTGGTGAGAGCTGCAGTCACTGCAGCTGAGCTGTTACTGCTGGGATGAAGAGTTCGAAGCATAGTGCTTAAAGGGCCTGCAGGGGAAACCTAATGAGGAGCAGCTGAGGGCACTTGGTTTGTTCAGCCTGGAGGAGATTGAGGGGAGACCTGGTTTTGGTCTTCAATGCCTGCTCTCTGTGATTGGTGACAGGACTTGAGGAAATGGCTGGAGCTAAGTCAGAGGAGGTTTAGGTTGGATACCAGGAAAAGGTTCTTCACCCAGAGGGTGGTTGGGCACTGGAACAGCTCCCCAGGACAGTGGTCACGGCTCCAAGGCTGCCACAGCTCAAGGAGTGTTTGGTGGGATTGTTGGGGTGACCTGTGCAGGATTTGGACTCGATGATCCTTATAGATTCCTTCCAACTGAGGATACTCTAGGATTCTATTGTATGTGAAAAGTCTAAGAAATATTAAAATAATCTGTATGTTTATATCCTCCCTGCTGTGCTGAGCTGAAGCAGACAGTGGGGAGGGAAGGACAGTGGAGAAGGCTGGCACTGCACTAGATGGCGTGTTCCCTCTGGGTTTCACTTCTGACTCCCAAAAACTTGCAGTAGTCAGGTGGCCCAGCTGTCACATTAGTCATCCACAGTAACTAAGGGGGAAAGAGAAACCTTTGTTTCTCCCAAGCAGTTAATAGGAGTTTGTGGAGAATTTTTTTTCCAGAAAAGTTTGACTCCTGATGTGCAGAAACTGTTATTTGTAGGTCAGCTTCCCTCTTCTCTGAGAAGCACAAAAACCATCGTTTGTTCTCTTAGCACAGGGGCACATAGGTTCTCCTAGCCTGTAGCTATGTAAGTCAGTAAATTTTTAGGACAGAGGTAGGTGAGCTAGAAGGTGGATATATTTAATGTTCAGTGAATAGTTCTTTTATGGATCTGACAGTGTTAGTTTTAATTCTGCTGTATCTCATTTGAAAAAGATCTTGACAGCAGTTATGAAATGAAATGTTTACAGTACCATATTTAGGTCTTTTTTAACAAAGCGTTGGAAAAGTCAATAGGATGTTCATTTCTTGTACTTTTTAAAATATTTTTTGTACTTTTTTTTGTCTATTGGTGGACCCTTAAAAGGTCACCTTTTTTGCTATATAGACGTATTGTCTGACATGATGAGCTCCAAATCAAGATGGATCTACAAATTGCCTGAGCTTTGTACCCAGTGCCTCTTCCTTACAGAAAGAAGCTGTAGTTCTTATACTACTCTGTGTATTTGTGATTGTTCTGGGATAGCCATTTCTATGCTAAAGAATCAAAATCTCGCAATATAAAGCATGCCTGTGTCAGAATTACTTGATGTAATGTCCCTTCCCAGGAATTGTCATTTTATCTGAAACTGCTGTCTGAATATTGTTAGTATTTTTTCCCTTATTTTTCCCCAGAAACTATTGAAATTAAACAATTGAATGTTGATACTAATTTTTATGTCATAATGATAAATTCTAACTGCTAGTTATATTATATTTAGTAAAAATTTCAGATATAGAACCTCGTGATACCTTTTCTCTGGTAGCCTTACAAAACTCTTCCCCCTACCCCCAGCCCTAGTTGTAAAGGTTTTCTTTACTGTTTGTAGTCTGCATGTCCCATAATCTTTTTTTTTTCTGCCTCTTAGGTTGAGGCAAAGTCTTGTCAAACTGTGGCTTAAATCAATATCATTTTGTGAAATGTGGATGTAATTGGATCCTGCAGCAAAACACGAGCTAGCTGATTTGCCATTTCTGATTGTCCTATTCATTCATCAGAGGAGTCTCCTTGTTCTTCCTTTACCCTCACATGTAGTTACTTTTTCTTTTATCTCAGTCTTTTTTGTTGTCTATGATCCTTAAAAGAAGGAGACTGGATAATGGTAGAAGTACCTGTACTACCATACTGAAAATTCAGGCAGGTGGAGCTGGAAAGGGTTTGTGTGTGTTAGAGAAGAGAGTGGAGTTTGCAAGGATGCAGAAGGGAAAGATGCCACATGGCAGCCTCTCCCTGTTTTGAGTACTTGAATTTTCTGGCTGTAGTTGGGGGAAGAGGTGAAATCACTTATATTAGTGATATTAATTTCTCACTGCATCTCAAATTCAGTTGCAATTTGGTGGAGGGTGTTTTTAATCTCCTTGGTTGATTGGTGAGGAGAGAGCACTGTTTCCAACAACTGCTGTAAACTGCTCTGTATTATTTATGGTACCTGCAGAATATTCAGACCATTGTGTTTTACTTCAAAGCATAAATACACTAAAATTTAATGGTGCGTTTCATAACTCACAGAAGCTCAAAACAATGGCACTACACAAGCTTTAACTGTGGGTACATTTATGGTTTCTGACTTGTGGTTATTTTTAGATAGCTTGCTTTAGTAGTGCTGCAAATTTTGTTTTTAAAAACATTTTTTCTTTGAACTGTTTTAAAAGTAAAAATGAACATCAACTTGATTTGTTCCAAAATGTATTTAAAGGAAAAAGTGGGGGGGGGAGCAAGTTTTATAACTCTGGCCTAAAGCTGGCCTCTTAGTTCTGAATTTAGCTCAAACAAGTTGTGTATAAAGAGACAAGCTAAAAATTGGAGGGCTTTGCTTAAGTATCATAGTAGCATGAGATTTGAGTGGCCCACCATGTAGGCTTATCTTCAAAGCTTAAAGATCAGCTGGGTGTAACTTAAAATGGGCAGTCTTGCAAGGAGGAGATAAATACAGAAGTATCTGTCTATTTTTAATGTTCCTACTTTTCCAAGCTTGAAAGGTTATCATGTTTTCAGGCCAGCTGATGTTTATATGGTTCTTGTAAAGAAATTAACTGTGACTTTAAAAGTCCATGTACTTGGGGCTGTTGAAGAAGGTTTTGTGTATTGAACAGCCTAATTGTATTAGGCACCTTCAGTCATGTGGAAAGAGCATTGCTAATATACAGGAAAAATATTTGTTTCCAACAGGTGTTGGGATAAGGAAGCTGAACAACAAAATGCATTTAGTCAGTTTCTCCATAATTTTTACAGTTTTTACTGTTTTAGTCATACAAATGCAATGGAAATAAAACATCCTAGAATCCAAGGATCAGTGAAGTGACGCACTGATTAGAATTATATGCTGTGTTCTTCTTTATTAGTTGATTAGTTTTAAGGATAGAGGAATCAATTACATTGTCCCTGTGTATTGAATAAAGTCACTAATGAATAATAATTGCAGTAGCCAGTCTGTCAGACGCCACACAGGAGCTGCTGGTGATCGGGCTGTGAACCCTTTTGTGTCTCTGCTGACAGATTTAGGGGAACATCTCTCTCATAACACGAGCTCACAGACTGTTTGGCCTTTTGCTGTAAATATAGTTTGCTTTGACCTCAAATAGTAGCTTGGTAGACAAGAATGTCACATTCTTGGGGACATGAGTTCAGTTTTATCCCTGTGGAAGGCACGGCTGTGAGTGTTTTGTCAGCTGCTTTGTGGCAGGAATTAAACTGTGAATCAAAAGGCTTCATGTAGCTGCAGCTTATGTTTGAGGAGGGAAAACCCCCAGACATCGATGTTTTTAGGATCCTTTCATGTTAAATTGCCTACCTTGTTTGCTTGCTCTTTGTTATTGCTTTGTCGTTTTAGTATTGTGATTTGGGATTTGTATAAGAATTGAGTTTACCAGTCACAGAGGAGCGTGTACCTATTAACACCCTCTGGCAAATTATTCTCTCTCATACTGTTTCATCAGATGTCTTTGGTTATAAAAATGTCTTTGAGTAAGTCTTCAAAAACATTTGCAGGTCTTTTCAGCTACTCATTTTTAAGTAAATAAATCCCTGACTAAGACCTTATAGGGAATTTAACTCTTTTTTTCCCAGATACAGTTAAAAAACTTCAGGATCAAAAGCATGACATGGAAAGAGAGATCAAGAATCTTCACAGGAGACTTCGGGTATGTAACAATTGAAAAAAGTCAATAAATTGTGAGCCTGGAATGCTTAAGACCAGCATATGAAATTGTCAAAAGCTAATATTAGATACAGTGCCAATAAAATAATTATTTCTGAACGACAGGCATCAGGGGAATGTATTTGCTGACCTACAGACACTAAACAATGCTAAAAATTTCTCAGTGTCACAAAGATATGATGTTGGCCTGCAGAGAAAATGTTCCTGAGTATTTTGATGTGGAGTTTAATATGCAATATTTTTCTCCTCCACTTTGAACTTTTTGTCTCCAGAAAAAAATTTCATGACTTTCAAAGTCTAGTTATTTCCAGCAAAACCTCTTCAATTTAACTTGTGAGTTAGGTTGTGCCTAACCACTGGACAAGTGCCTCTGTCATTTCAGTAAATCATTTCATTTAACAGCATAGGAAAACTATGAATAATGAGGATAACTTTTCTTTTTATCTTCCAAATTCCTGCTTGCAGGAGGAGTCAGCAGAGTGGCGTCAGTTCCAGGCAGACCTGCAGACTGCAGTGGTGATAGCCAATGATATCAAGTCGGAGGCCCAGGAGGAGATCGGGGACCTGAAGCGCAGATTGCACGAAGCGCAGGAGAAGAATGAGAAGCTCACCAAGGAGCTGGAGGAGATAAAGTCACGCAAGTATGCAAATGACAGCAGGGTGTATGATCTCTTTGGCAGGTGCAGTTTTGGAAATCCAGTTTGTTAATTATTGAGGCTCCAGAAGTTTGTAAATCCTCTCACTGTGAGGATCCATGTTTCAGCAAGCTGCTTTATGCCGCTTTCTGCGGTCAAAATAGGTACACTTACAACAGCAATATTTGGTTTTTTGTACTGTATGCTTGATCCACCCAGGGTCTTACAAAACCAGGTTGAAGTGCAGGATTTCTCCAGTTTAATAGCTAAAAATGATTTTGCTTCCCACGGTGTGAAAAACAAGCAGTGTTGGCTTTTCTGTACCATAATTAATATTTCTTATTAGCAGCCAAGGCTTTTGGTGTGGTTAAAAACACAGCTGGGTTTTTACCTGAGAAGAAACCTTCATCTAGTTCTGCATATAACTTACACTGTTTTCTTTTCACTGATAATTAGAGGTGCTTTCTATATAAAAATAAAAATAATCCAAATTGTGATGTATTGTGGCTTGAATTAGATGCTCCAGATATTTAGAAACTGAGCTATATGTCCTTCAGAAGTATTGAAGTCCTCAAATGGGAACATCTTGAACAGCAGCATTTGAATCCTGACTACATTTTCTCTAGGGGTCAGATATGTTTATAGCTTACAGTAATGATGCTTTCTGCATGGATGGGAATTTGGTAAGATTTACATTACATGTAGCCCAGCATCTAGTAGGATAGATGTAAATATAAGTCTATCCTACTAGATGCTGGGCTAAATGTAATTGTAAATCTTACCAAATTCTACAGTACTCGATCTAGTAGGATCAAGTTGCACAGGTTGTGAAACTTGGGGAAAAGCTGATGCTGCCTAAAGATGTACACCAGAAATATATTCTTATCTCCTAAGTATTGAATTGTTTTTCATTTATTCAGGTGGAAAAAAATTCTCCCCTCTGAGCTGATTATTTTCATGTGGAATGATGAAATCCTTAAGTCTCAATTTTTTCCATCTGTGTGTATGTGAGATAGGAGCAGAAATTAAGTCTTATATCAAATACTGTTTTGATAGACTTTTTTACCAGATGCTGAGCTCTGTTGCTGACAAATAGTAAGAACTTACAGTAATAATTTGGGTTGATAACCTATTTCTGAGTTACAGTGCAAAGAAAACTAGGTTACTGTAATGACCCATTTGGACAATAGATTTTAATTCAGCTTCAATTTGTGTTAATTTTTTTAAGACTTTGCACATTAAAATGTTTTTTAAATGCCCTAAATGAGCAGCACATTGACTTCAGGCAGGAAGAAGAACGTGGTCGAGTGTACAATTACATGAATGCAGTAGAGAGAGATTTGGCAGCTCTGAGACAAGGAATGGGCCTGAGTCGCAGATCCTCCACCTCCTCAGAGCCAACTCCCACTGTGAAAACGCTCATCAAGTCCTTTGACAGTGCCTCCTCCCAAGGTGAGTCCCAGCAGCAGAGCAGCAGCTGCCCAGGCTGCCCCTCTGCATGGCCTGCGTGGTCATCCCTGATGGCTCAGCTCCCTCAAACTTTGTCCTGTCATGACCTCCAAGTGATGGCTGAAACAAACCTACCCAAACTGCATTGCAGAACAGATTGTTCACTGCAGTTAAGTGCAAGCATCCTTTTTTTGCCTTGCCTTTATTTTTCTCTTTACTGTCGCATTGCCAGTGACTCATATGCTGGATGCTTTGATTCAGTGCTCCTGTATATTAGAAATACATAAACACATATGACACACATAATTATAGCTGGGAGCACAGCTGATTTCAGCCCGCTTATTAAAATGTGAACTTAATGTACCAAATTAAGCATTTTAAAAGCCATGTAATAGCTAGAGTTGAGTTTATTTCTTTTAATAACTTATATCTTAGACTCAGAGCTCTGATGACAGTTAAAAGTAAGATCCAGCCAGGATCACCTCTTGAAAGATACAGGAGATATTTGCTAAAATGAAAGGAGTCTCACTCTTGAGACAGTGGACTTTACTATGATTCTGATTGTGGGAAGAAGCAGTGTTCTTCTCTGTAGGTGATCAGAATAACAAGTCCAAGTAATTATTCTGAAATGAGAAACACTTGGGTTTCATCTTTAACTGCATATGAGACCTTGTATGGATTAAAATATTTCCCTTGCCAGGTCTTTGGGTTTTGACTTTCATGTCCAGCAAAGTCATTGTAAGTCTTGTATAAAGTCTTGGTCTGATGCAGACTAAGTTAGCAGAGACAGTACTGTGCACAGCAAAAGCTGCTTTGCACTGCTTAGAACCAGGAAGTTTAAGATTCAGAACCATATCTCTTATTTAACCATTCTGTAAATGCTTCTATTTCTGTGCTTCCTTGTTTTGTTCATAGGTATTTACTGTTTTTTATTTTTCTAGTGTTAATTTAGAAGGTTTTTTAGTGTGTTACTGGAGGAAGGTGCTTTGTTGCCAGTTAGTTTAGTTAAATGATAAAATCCTCTTTCCCTTCTTCAGAATCTTTTATTTCAAGCTGGTATCTGCCTTCTACCTCAGCATTCATATCTAATCATGTTGCTAAAACATCAGATCACTGATTCACCAATTTAGAATTTTTCTGTTTTCATAGATTTCTAAAAATGTTACTTGTTTAATCCCAAAATTTAAGGTATATAATGATCTAGTCCTCATGGACTTTGATTAGAAACTAGAAAGGAGAAGCAGGTGATATAGTTTATCTTTCTTGTATTACTGGCAGAGCCAGGAGCCTCCTGCTATATCTTTAATTGTCTGAAGATCAGAGAACTACTAATGCCATGATTTACATCTGCCAAGGTAATAGTATCCTGCACCTTAGCCTTGTCCACCCCCAGCAAACTCAGGCTTTTACCATGGATGATAGAAAGACAGCAAATGAAGGTAATTGCAGGGGAGTAAATGTGTAGGCATACTTTCAAATGACTTTTCAGTCAATTGCTAATTGAAATTCTGAGAGTGTGATCTGGTAAAACTAGTAATGTAAAGTACAAGGTGAGGGTTGGCTTCAGCAGTCTCCTGTTGCGGTGCAGAACAGCGTCGTGCTCACCATGGCTTCCTCTCCATGTTCCTCCTAGTTCCAAGCCCTGCTGCTGCCACAATTCCTCGCACTCCCCTGAGCCCAAGTCCCATGAAAACCCCTCCAGCTGCTGCTGTATCCCCTATGCAGGTGGGTGTTTTATGACTGCACTTAATCCTTCTCTCTGAAGAGGATTGTGTGAAACTACAGGCGGTAACATACAAATATTGGCTGACTTGCTGGGGAAATAATGATAAAATGTTGCCTTAAGTAAGTAATTGCTAAACTGTTCAGTCTAACAAGTCTTTCACTGAAAAGCACGTTGGAAATTGGGAAGTTCTTGTTAAATATTCACAACCGTTGCTATTCCTGCGCTATAAGCATGAGAGGAAGACTTTATTTGCATTCCTTAGTTTTAGAGTTGCTGTTTGTCAGTTTTAAGTCCTGTGCTTGGCAGGGAAACAGCATTATTCCCTTTGGCAGTGGACTAAGGCCTGTGCAGAATCTGTCAGCAATCATCAGTGTAAATGTATCTTTCAGTGCAGGCCTGACAAGGGAGGATTGAAATAATTGCAAATTTCTGATCTTTGTTCATTTTGCACTGACAGAGTTTGGCCAGTGGGTGATGGTGCTGTGTGTTTCGTGCTGTCCCCTCTGAAGCTTTGTCCTTCTGCTCAGCTGCTGCAGCAGCCTGGGTGCACTGAGATGGCATTGTCAGGACTCTGATGTTCAGCTCTCTAGATCTTTGCTGGTTTATCTCACTTGCTGTGTGAAGTGAGGTTTTGGCAGAAGCCAACGAGTTTAAGGGCAGAGCAGATGGGACCAGATTCATAAAGAAAAATCAAAGAATGTACTTTGTTTTACTCCTTTAATATCCATAATTCTCCTGTTGCCTTCAAGCTATTGCTATCCATAAGTTCCAAAACTTGATTTTCGCTATAGTCAGTGTAATGATTTGGTAATACATTCTCTCTGCCTGAACTGAGGACTCTATAGCCATGTTAGCTTTTGGTCCTCAAGGAACAATACCTGGAACAGACTGACTGTTCTCCTGTTCTCAGACTCGTGCAGCTTTTATTCATTTAAGAGTGAATTTCATGAAACAGATAGATAGCCTTAAAGCAAAGAGAATTAAATGTTTTTTTGGGAGAGCTTCTGCTACTTCTTGTGGTTCAGTCACTCTTGACAGCAGCTTTCTAAATTAGTCAAATGTGACGAGTTCGCTGACAGATGCTTTGTTCCTATTGATCTGCCTTTATATTTCTGTTTATTTCTGCATTCTTGTAGGAGAAGGCAGACTTAATCTCGTGTTGTAAAGGGCTGAGCCACACCTTTGGCAGACAGAAGACTTTTTGGTGAAGCCTAAGGCTTATCTCACTTTATTTACTTGTAAATTAACCATGAACCAAAGTAATCTCTTAGAATACTGCAAAGCTACTCAGGTTTACAGCTTTGTTTGATGTTCTTGATCTGCCAGAATTACTTGAATTTTGAATTCAAGTAATAGAATTTTCTGGTATAGACCCAAGTCATTAACAGCTGGATACTCATTAGTGGGAAACGTTGCCTGAAAAACAAAGGGGAGGGTGTGTAAATGAAAACAGCTTCTATTGTCTTTCTGAAGATAGGTGGTTTTCTTCAAAGTGCTTGTAATTATCCAGAAGGCAATTGGGTTTCATGACCTCAGTTATGTGAATATTTTCTGCTCAAGAGAGAAGGGGGTTGAGTTTTCTTTATTTTCATATTGCTGCCTCATTTTCTACTGTTGTGTTCTATGCAACTTTTTTAAAAAACTTTTTATGTTCTTGCTCTCTTGCAATTGAAAAGCAAGATTTTTAATAAGTAATCACAATGTGAGCTGACCTATTGGCTCCCACCTTATAGAAGTCATGTATGGTTTAAGGTCTTTGAGGAAAGGTGGATCTTTGTATGGGTGTAGCAGTGTTTATTATCATTGATCTTGGTTGCTTTTAAATGCTGTCATGGGGGAAATATTTACATGGGCACCTACTGAGAAACTGGCACAGTGTTGATACTTCCATGAGATGCATTGGTTGCAAAAAGCATTGTCCAAGTACAGATGCATCAGCCATGTGCTTTGTCTTTGGACTGTGTCATGAATTTCCTCAGTCTTGAAGAGTTTTTGTTAGCTTGGTTTGTTTTTCTTTACAGCTGTGTGTGTATGTATAATGAGACTTGGATATATTTTGCAACTCCAAACAAACAAACAAAACCCTTTCTGGCTTCAGGTCCAAGCCTGCAGTGGAACATAGCTGTGTTTTACTGTGGCTCTTAGCAGTACTGCAGAACAATTTAGGAAGAGAGGTATGAAGGGAATGCTCTTCAGAATGTGAAAACAGCCCTGCTGGGTTAGCCCAAAGCTTAGCTGGTCTGGTATGCCACTGGGAGTGACCAAAGCAGATGCCTAGGGAGGAATATAAGGACAAGGGAGTATATCTGCTGCTTTCCCTGGGTACTTTCTTTTTCTGTTTTGTAGCTGGAGGACTCTCTGAAACAGACATGGTTTCAGATTTACAGGTTACCATTGAATGTCCTGGTTTGCTTTGAGTGTATAAACTTCCAGGGTCCAAGCAAATTAGTGTCAAAGACTTCCTGTATCTTAACTATGTGAAAAACTCTGTTTGTTCTGTAATTGCCCTGTGTAGGTGCACTGGAATGAAGTGCGAAGTGATTGGGAAGAGGTCCCTGAGTAGTGGTGATGGTCCTGTTTCCCTCCATGGTTGACAGCAGACACAAGGATGACGAGTCAGAAGTCAAATATTTGTTGTTGAACTGATTAGTTCATCCTTCCATATTCTGTTTCAAATTTAAAGCATCTCCCAGACACCTGTGCACTGCTGCATAGATGAAGGCAGGTGAAAATAGATAAACATCAGTGGGTCCATGTTTCCCTGGTTTGCAGTGCATCAGTCACTGTGTTACTGCCGTGAGATGCAGCATAAGGAGCTAAGCAGTGCAAGGGAGCCCTGTCTGCAGTGCCAAGAGGAGCAAAGACACAACCAGTTTGTTTTATTGCAAAAAGACCAATATGCAGCAAGTTATCAGCTGAGTGATACAGCTACTTTCTGCCAATATCCATAAAGGATGTTGGTTTTTAAGGGATAAAGGTATATGGCTACCCAGCTCTGTGCATACCTGTGTTTCTTGGCTGAAGCTCTGTACTCCCTTGTCTCTTAGTGCCAGTTCCAAAGTTAGCAAAAATTAATTTTTTAATTTTAGCCTCATTATCTATTTTAGCTGTTTCATGGGTTAGGGAGATGCAATGGAATGGCTCACTTTGGTACAGTTCTTGTCCTTTAGTTAAGAAATGTTGTGTGGTTTTTTTAGGTAGGTGATGTGTGAAATACCAGCTCTTAGGGGAAGCTGTTATGAGCATTTCTGTGCGTGGCTCACAGTCACTTTCATCTGCACATTTAAATGTGTAATCTTGGTTGTGTGTGTGCAGGACATTGGATATATGAAGTGATGAAACTGCTGTATGTTGGCAGTTCTCTCCATTTGATTTTTAGCACAAAAAAGCATAACTCTAGTTTGACTCTAACTGATGAATAAGTAGCCCTGTAATCCTGCCTGTGCTATGGGATGCTGTATAGTACATACTGTTAAATTGTTTTAATCACCATTCTGGATTTGTCTGTCTTGCCTACATAATTTGGCATGAGAAACACCTGACCTTTAGTATTTTATGAAGATAAGACTCATTTAAGCCTGGGCCAGATGGAGACCTGAAAGAGTTTTCAGGATAAACACATTAGTGGACTGATTGTGATTAAATATTGGAATCTAATAGAAAAGACAGGGTGAATAAAGAATGAACTATAATTTGCAACAGGTTCTTTGAAATGATTAATTTGAAATAATTGTGGGTGATCCTTCATGAGTCTTCAGCAACTGAATCTGTTTCAGTAACTGTAAGGGTAATTACTGCTTTGTACAGCTCACTGTGTGAGACTAAAATGCTTATTTTAGTTCTATTCAGTGCTTACTGAATTGTGTGTACAAGTCTTAACACAGCTGTGATCTTGTGCTTGCTAAAAGCCATATATTGCTAAACGTTTATACAAAACTTGAAAACAAAATGCTCATTTCATAGCTGTTTAGAAGAGAACAAAAATTAAAGCAACCTGAGAAGGAAAAAAAAAATGTTTGTGTTTTATTGCATCTTTGGCAAATAATAAAATGTCTCTCCATTTGTTCTCAGAGCATCTTTGTTAAGTATATGGGAACAAAAGCTCTTGACATTCTGAATAAACCCCATTTTTTCAGTAGTGTTTTTCTTAGCAAAGAATACTTTGGGTCACTGTATCCATTCTCCCAACTTTCCAGGAAGAGGCATAAAGCTGTAAAGGCTTATGCTAATAACACAAATCATGCACTAAGACCTTGGCTTTATATAGGGGGTTCTGTTGATTTAAATAAACACATCAGGTTTAACCAGGGCAGGTTTGTTCAAACAAAATATAAATGAGGGTGAGATTTAATACAAAAACTGCAAGAGCATTCACAGCCCTAATTTTTAACATTGTTCTGAGGAACAGGTCTCAGTTTAAAGAAGTAAATGTTACAGGATCAAGGCATAGTCAGATTGGCAAAAGTAAAGGTTTTTAAAGTAAAGAAGGAAAGATATTTAAAGGTTCCTTTATTTTTGTAGTTCTTTAAAATTAGTAATAATGTCATATCTGAATTTCTAAAGCTGATTCTGCAATTCCACATTTGTTTTTTACCTTCCAATTATGTCTGACACAAGTATTTTTCTGTTTCAGAGGCATTCTATAAGTGGGCCAATCTCAGCTTCAAAACCCCTTGCTACACTGACAGACAAAAGACCAAGCTATGCAGAAATTCCTGTTCAAGGTACTGATTCAAGTTCATTTAAACTTTGGATTTATTGCTGCTATTGATAGTTTTTTTAAAAGTTATTTAGTATCAAAGGCATTGTCACGTTACATACTTTTTATTATTAAGGTATCTTAATAGAATCATAGACTATCTCAAGTTTAAGTTCTTTTTACTTGTGTTTCATGACACGTGGTGGTATAACATAGAGAAGCTTTCTTGAATTTCCAACAGAACCACAATTGCATGATGAAAACTTGGTATTATTCTGACAAGTTTTAGTGTGTGCATAAACTAAGATCACTTGTAAAATCAAGATAAGATAATTTCAAGGACGTATCTTACAGCTGTCCCAGATATTAAAAAACCCCTGCTTCTGGGGTTACAGTGTTTGTGTGGTTGTGGGATTTTTAACCCCCCAAAATGAAACAAGGATGATGATTGGCATTGTATTGCATGTGAATAATAAAATAAACTTAAGTATTGAACCTTCAGGAGCCAGATGAAAAATTGAATGGAATCAAGTGTTGATTTATCTATTTCCCAATATTCCCCTGTTCTGTGAACTTTGTTTTGTCTCTCAAAACACTGTTCACAATGTGCTCTTCCTGTGAGAATGAATGGCTATCATGTGTTGGGTGTAGCTCTCTGATTTATGCCTGCTTTAGGGGCTTTTTGTGTGTAGATGTTTCTCAAGATAATCCCCATATGACTCCAGGCTGAATATTTCCTCTCAATTCAGTATTCCTGAGGTCTGATGTTTTCTAAAGGGTTGTTTTGTTTTTTTTCTGTAGCACTTCATAATAGTCTGTATGTGCCAGATTTCCTTCTTGCTTTTGTTGAATCCATATTGAGGCTCTTTGTACAATGCAGCTGCAGTTTTAATTTTAGAAACTTTGATATTTTTAGGAATATTGAAATGCCTTTCCAAGAAGATAATACAGGATTCTTTAATTGTTACAAAGTGCAGGAGTAGACATAAGCTTAAACTCAAAACAAGTGGTATGTTTTACATGGCTTTTGTGGGTTTTTCCAAATCAGTGAATGCAGGAGCAGGACTGTATTCCAGTAGTGAGGTACCAGACAGAATTCCTGTTTACAGCCATACAGATATATTTTTAATGTATCTCTCCAGCAATGTATGTTTCTTATGTCACATTTTCAACTAATAAATGGGGTTTCACTTTACTTAATCCTTGTTTCCATGAGGTTTTATATTCAGATTACTGTCTTCTAAGTGTTTCTGTGTAGGAGTATGTAAACCTTTTTACTTGAAGCTATATTTCATAATAGGAAATAGCTTTGATTTGTTGCTATAGAAAATTAATTTTGTTGTAGTTTTTTTTTCCTTCTCATTGGCGTTGGGCAGAACTAATCTTGCAATACAATATGTAAAGGCATCTTTTAGACTCTACTGCATAGAGGAAGAAATGTGTAGTTTTATTTAATAATAAAATTTAAAAACTCCCCAAAGCCAAAAAAATGTGAATCCAATAAACCAGAGAGGAGGAAAAAACAAAATCACCTGAGGGACAAAGCAATCTGCTTTAGCATTGAACTTTGTGAAGGACATATTGAATATTTTTGGCCATGTGCTGAATGGGGGTTCCTTTCTCAGCCTTTTGGTTTAAGGATCTTTTTATGACCAGGGCAAGTGGATTAGCAAGAGGCTTTAGGGCAAAGGGATTAAGGTGCTCGTGGTGTGTTCCTAGTGCACTTCATTGGCCATGGGCAATTTTAGGGCTTCTCTGTCTTCCAGGTAAATCAGTTGCCCTCCCCAAAGCAGCCAAACTCGGGCACTGGTGGGCAATATTCATGCCTCAGACCTGAGTGTCTTACATTTGACTGGAATCTTCAGTAATGATGATCTCCCTCCTTTTCCTCTGTCCAGAGCATTTGCTGAGAACATCCTCCACCAGCCGGCCGGCGTCTCTGCCCAGAGTCCCTGCTATGGAAAGTGCCAAATCTATTTCAGGTAACACCATGGGTTTTAGGTGATCAGGAAAATTAGCAACTCCCATTTCAGTCATGTACTTACATGTCTGCTTTGTGACTGGCATAACCCACAAATATTCTTCAGTATTGCTGATGGTAGTTGCTGGCCATTTGATGTTAACTTCGCATTAAAAAAAAAAACAGACTTGCTAAATACAAGTTTATGCAGAGTGTTACTTTACTATCAAGCTGTATGTACTGATGTCTCAGTTTCAGCAGGGGCTTCTAAAACCAAATCTTTACCAATTATAGCACAAATAGTGTGATACTGTGAATATGATGCTTTGTATAATTTAGGCAGAATTGATTTTAGATCAATTTTTTAAAAAAACCCCTTATATTTGAGTAAATGCTTACAAGTTTTAGACAGTTTGTTTTAAGAACCCAAACTTCATGTGTCTGGTATTTATAAATTAATGTACTTGCCCCTTGGTCATTAGAAAATAAGTCCTTGATTTCTGTAGAGAGTTGAATCTTTGATTTGCACAAACATGAACAGTGATGACTATTTAAGTATAAAGGCAAACCTCATACTTTTAACTGCAAACCCTTCCGTGTAGAGAACGTGTAACAATTCCAAATTTGGTTTTATGGAGTACAGTGCTTGTGCTTTCATTTGAAAGAAAAATCATTTCCTTTGATAAAATGAAGCAAGCTCTGTGGAATGAGGCTGACTAGTCTCAGGTCAATGTTTGATATTACTGTTGATGATAATGATGAATTAATGTCCAGAGCATCACATACCAATTCTCCATTGAAATTAAATGGAAATAAAACAGCTGTCATCTCTAAACTGATTTGGTTTTCTTTTTCCGTAACTACTTGAAGCTTTGCAGTGTAACTGCATGGACTAGAGGAAGATAAATTTTGTTAAAATTCCTTCTCATTCATTAAATCCTTCCAATGGAAGTCATGGTATTCCATTTAGATACATCCATCTAACTTTGGTTACTTCGAAATACAGGCTTGATCATAAATGTTTCTAGTGCAGTCTAAATCCTTCATATTTCCAAAGCAGAAAGTATCAAGAAGAATGTTGACACCTACTATTAGATACAGGTTTCTATGCTTGGTTTCTGAAGTACTGCTTGTCTGAGAGCAGCTTTGAAAGTTTTTGTTTGCAAATGATAATTGCATGGGCAATTTCCCCCTTAGTGTCTCGAAGAAGTAGTGAAGAAATCAAGCGGGACATCAGTGCACCTGATGGAGCATCCCCAGCATCTCTCATGGCAATGGGTACCACCTCACCTCAGCTGTCCCTCTCATCTTCTCCTACAGCATCAGTCACCCCTACAACCAGAAGCAGAATAAGGTAAAAATCCTTTATTGGGGTTAATTCCACAGCTGTCTGTCTGCATACCTCTAGTATATAGTACTGGTGCTGAGACTGCAGACCCCCCACAGTAATGATCTTCAGTATCTGTAAGAGCTTCAGAAAGGTTTTTCTGCAGCTCAGTATTTGTTTTAAAAGTTAGACTAAAAGTTAAGACTTTCTCATAAGCTTTTTAAACTTTATACTCCACTAGAAAAGCAAGCTAAGTCATGTCACTAAATAATAATAATAATACCAGTTCAAAATACCACCAAGCCAAATTCAGGAAGTGAGCTTGGAGCACATGGAGCAGATCATGCAGACTGGCTTGGACCCAGGGAGACCATGATAAACCTTAACTTCTGTAATCCCAGTTGAAGACAAAAAGCAGCATGCCCAGGTCTTAATCCCAGACACTGGCAAGTCTTTTTAATACCATGAGTGAATGGGGTATTTTTGTCCCACAGATGGAGTCATAGTGCAAGTCTGAGCAACTAAAGGCCAGACAACCTCCTTTGATTAATAGGGACAAAAGATAAGTCTGTGGTAAATTTAAAACTTTTCCTCTCTGTTGTGTTATCAGTCAGAGGACTTCAAAGTATTTAATCCTCATGTTATCCAAGTGAAGTATGTCCTCAGCTCTGCTTCATAGATTGGGAAATTGGCAGACAAAGGTTAAATAACTCTGTCAAGACCATTTCTCACAGAGCTTCCTGAAAAAGCTTTTGTACAGCAGAAGTATTTAAACCCTTTAATGTTCAGAGACACTTGCAATATGTATAAAATTCTAAGGTATTCACAGCTGTGGGTGCTTTTGGGAGTGATTTACCTGAAATCAGCTGAGACAGGTCTCAGTGCTGCCCTGCTTTTATTGTGCAGAAATTAAACTGAGTTTAACTGTGAGTACTTTACTACCAGCAATTAATGTGTATGTTAGCAACTAAATTTAAACTGAGTACATCCAGAAAAAAAAAACAACAAAAAAACATGGGACACCTGTGTATGAGCTTTGAACTGGTAACATTGAGTTGTATTGGTGTCAGTCTGCAGTGTGGCATTCCAGGGTGAAACTGTACAGTTATAATTATGAAATCATTACTGTGCTGCCCAGCCATTGCCTGCAATGTTGAGTACCACAAAAGATTTAATGGGCTGTGCAGCAGTGGGTGTGGGGTGATGAGTGGGGCCTTTGGAGCGTCGCTGCTGGAGTTCAGTTTGTTACATGATCAGATTTCTCTGTTTTCCCCTACCTTTTTCTGGAAGTTATTGGAAGATAAACAGTTGTTGGTGTAGCTTGCTAGAACAAATACTTGCATTTTGCTGTTCCCTGTTCTAGTTGAAACTTCTTTAGGTCTTTGATTTGGAATGCAGTTGACCTAATATGTGAACATGTAAGATTTGTATGTCAAGCCATTTCTCATTGTCTCCATATAACTTAATGCTAATTTATTTTCTTCAGCAGTGTTTTCATAACTGTGAGAACCTGATATAAACCATGTGCTCTTGCTGGAATTTGAGAACAGGCTGTACAGCTCCCTCATGGCTAAACAGTGTGTTTAGCGTAAAGAGAGAGGGATATTTTTATTTGAGTTCTATTGTTGCCCCAGATCTCTATTCTTCAGTTCTCATAGTGTTGCATAACCCTCATTATAGATTGAATATGCAATCCCATTGTTACTTGTTTCAATCACCAAAGGAAAAAATACAGCAGTGTAAGTTGTTGATATCTGTACTGATTTAAGAACTGAAGTACAGAATTTCTTGAAGCATCATTTTGGCTGTGTGATGCCTATGAAATTTAGGTACAGTGGCCTATTAGGATAATTTATTTCATATTTTAAATACACAATTATTGACTTCCTTGTCATGTTAAATCAAGGTGAGCAGTTAGGTTGGAAGGCTCAGCATCAAAGATAGCAGTTTCTGTTTTGTGTTTACTGTCCTGCTGGGCATAAATTTACATGGCTATTTCAATTGTTATCTCTAAGTAACTTTGAGATCCTGCCCATCCATATGTTGGCCAAGCAAATTGCAATATGTGTACTTAAGATCACTACCTTAAAACATTTCCTTGTCTGTTGGGCCACATTCTCTTTCATGCATTGACCAAGAGATGCTGATACATGGAATAGTCTCTGGTGTTCTGTTCGTGGCACACACAGGAAGAAATCCACATTCCATGGATGCTTTCTTTTCCCTTAGCAGGAGCTGGAGAATTGCTACCTGAAAATCTGCAGCAGAGAATCCACTGATGGTATTTTGTGTTTCCACATTCCCCCCTCTTTCCAGTCAC
Source organism: Cettia cetti (assembly GCA_013401135.1). NCBI lineage: Eukaryota > Metazoa > Chordata > Aves > Passeriformes > Sylviidae > Cettia > Cettia cetti. Next base: position 42,942 of record VZUI01043138.1, read on the forward strand.
CATATGGGCTGTAAAGAACAAAGTTGTAGATTTGAGAGTGAATGTATACAATCCCTATGTCTTTTGGGAAATATTCAGAAAGAGTAACTCAGGGTATAATCTCTGTGAATGTTGTGAAAACTTTGCTTACATCTGATAGACACTTCAAAAATGGCAGATGGGGAAGTCTTTGTAGTTCACTGATAGCTGTCTTATTTTAATTTTCCAAATGGAGATTATTAAAAACAAGAACAATTGCTGGCACACTTCATGTGTGGTGGGTAACTAATATCCATAATGGTGTAGTGTTTGCTTTTTCTGTCAAAGACTATTTATTATAGTATCTATAGAAATAGTGAATCATGTAACCAGGCCACTAAAGAAGTATTAGCCTCTATAATATATATTTTTTTAATCTAAGAATTCATTTCTGAAGCCTGGTAATGAGATGCTTGTAATGTAAGGCTCATGAAAAAATGGCCAACTTAGGTTGTTCTTTTCTTCCCCAATCTTTTCTTAAGGAAAAAATTACTTAAGATAGCTTGACAAACTGGAATTGAAATTAATTGACTGCTTTTATTGTGCTAATACATCAAATGGCAGATCAGCCTACATAGATCTCCCCCTTCTTTTTTGAGAACTCCAGGTCTCAGGCAAATGTTCTTTTAATAACACCGTGCTGCTCATATGCAAACTTGTTGTTTCAAGGTGACATTTGTAATCAGCCATGAGATGCAAAATAGATAGCATCAGTTCATTTTCTTTCTAAATAAGAAATAAAGTCACTTGAGTTAGCTTAATGGTTCAGGCTAGAACTTACTATGTTGTGAGTTTAATTTTTCAAACTCTTAAAAAGAAATATCATTGAGGTCAAAAGATCTAGTAAAAAAGCTTAAAGGAAAAAGAAGGACGAGTTGCTAATGAAAGAACTACTCCAAACTAACTCAAAAAGTCTTTTTCAGGCATTCCTGAGTGTTCTGTTTTTCAGTCAGAAGTGCTGTATCCTGCTACTTTCAATGTGCCAAGAATTTGTCCTTCTGTTTAAGCCTTTATAAATACCTGTTTCTGTTACGTTATAAGCTCTTCTGGCCTTGTTCCTAGGGAAGAGAGGAAAGATCCCCTGTCTGCCCTGGCCAGAGAATATGGAGGCTCCAAGAGGAACGCCCTGCTGAAGTGGTGCCAGAAGAAAACAGAGGGCTACCAGGTACCTGCAGAGCTGCCTTAGGTTGTGTTCAGTGGCTGCCAGGCACTGGAGCCTGCCCGTGGCACAGCCGGGCTGCTGCACACCTGACTGCATAGACTGAGTGCCCTGGCATGTCCTGTACCCTCCCCCTGGAACGTGTGCTCCCAGTGCTGCTCCAGCACCAGCAGCTCCTCTGGCACTTTGCTCCACAGCTTTCTTAAGGGAGCAGCTGCCCTCCCAATGAGGCACCTGAAATCAGCCTTTCACAGGTTGCACTTTTGAAACTGGAGCTGAAACTTTATCAGCTGAATGCTTAAATTAATGTTTCCCAAATGCAGTTAGAGTACCGTTTCTCAGATTTCATAGATATTTTTTTTTTAATAGGTAATTATCATAGGGGTTTTCTTTGGATCCTTGAATGCACTCCCATTTAGCCTCTTAGGGACAGTTTGTTTTGTGAAGGTGGCATTGTCCTGCATTTTGAACTTGGCTTTCCACTGTGGCTGCAGACTTTTTTTTTCACTTGGTCCAAATGTTATCAGAAGCCAAAAGAACTAACAAGATAACTGTCCAGAGTTCTCCTGATTACATTATTTTTTCAAAAGAATAGTGGCTTCAGCAAACTAAACCAGGATGTTAATAGTCTGACCATGATGTATTTGTTTGGTTAACTTGTATTGAAAGTGTTTGGAGTTCCCAACACAATCCTCAGTTTAAGAACTTTACTCTTTCCATGACTTGAGGCTCACAATGCAGGAGGAAGTTGAGAGCCGCATAACAGGATGGTCGCCCATCCATAGGAAAAGTCCTCCTCCAGCACAATGGCCAGGCTGTGATATAAGCCCTCCCCCTCTTCCTGTGGCACGTCTGGTGCTCAACTGTGCTATTTCTGAGGATAAGCAGCTTTGTGGAAAGAGCCTTTCTCCTTCCCCACGTTTTAAAAAAGGCAGGATGTTATATTTCTTTATAAATCCTCGAACTAAGTGCAAAAATATTTTCCCATATTGTCTTGAGATGAGAGATGAATTTGACAGCTTCGTTAATCTGGTTAGGAAAAGTGATAGAAATTATTCCAAACTTTTCACTCTGTAGTTGTGTGCACCTTCAAGAATATGCTTCTGATTCTACAGATTGCTGCTTATAATTCCTTGTGTTTTATAAACACTGGTAAAAGGACAGGTGTTGAGACTTTCTGTGCTTGCTTCAGAACTTGCAGCGTGGTACTGGAAAGCACAGAGCATCTGCAGAGCCACTGCAATGCCTCCATTAAAACTGTAAGATAGTATCAGGAGGATATATTAAGTAGTTCTGGGAGAAGAATGGCTTTTGCTTTAGGCACACTCATTTTTCATTTCTTTGTTGTACAGAATTTGATTATTTTCAGCGTGCCCTGGAATTCAGTTCTGGTTGAACACCGTGTTGGTCATGTTCTAATGTTTTAAACATACCCACCAGTGTGTTCATTGTGAACAGTGCTTATCCAGATTTCTGGCATCTCAATGTTATCAATAACAGATAAGGATCTTTTTTTTTAATTTTCCATGGATCTCTGCTTCATTTAATTTTATTTTAAAACTATGTGTGTTCAAAACTGAACAAACAGTAAACAAGCAGCAGGGTAATGCACATCTCCCTTCCTCATTCAATGTTGCTGAAGGTACTCAGCTCTTTTTCCTTCCCTGTCATCCAAGCATGGACAGGATACCTTCTGTACCTCCAGCTCTTCCTGGTGTCTCACACTCTGCCGCAGCTCCCTTTTCTCCCCAGCATTTCCTATCATTAGAATTTCTGCTTTTCCTCTGTGCCACTGTTTTGTTTGCTTTAGCACCTGGGTGAGAGCCAGCACAAGTTTTCTGAGCTGCAGGTACATGCTGGCTGCCCAGCCCTGCTCTGTCTCTGAGCTGCTGCAGGAGCCTCACAGAACATGAGTCCTAAATACCCCAACCTTTTCCTCTAGGAAGAGCAGCAGGTCACCTTCTAGCCAGTCACCAATTTCTGTCCAATATTACCAATTTGGCCAATATTAGCTGTAAATATGGCAGGCTAAAGGAAAGATACTCGCAAATTGAATCTCTAACGAGTTCTAAAATGACCTGGAAGATTGTAACCATCATTTGGAAACAAGCAAAAGAAAAGAAAGGATTAGAAGCCTTTTTTTGCAGAATAATTCTTTTCTTAATTTGGTCCTATTTATATTAAACTACCAATACTTAGTATTTTTCAAGATGTGCTTCCTCTCCTCATCCATTGCCAACAGAAATCACTTTTTTTGTCTTGTTTTCTCCCTCTCAGCTGGAGGTGGTCTCACAGCTGTAGATCTTTATGCATAAATGCATGAAAGGTATTTATAGACAATTATTTCAGCTGTTGGTGTTTCACAGGGAAGATGGAACCATGCAGGTTGAATTAAAGCTCCATTTCTCACAGAGACATGTTTGCTCCTGGCATTGTTTTGCCTTTCATCTCTGCCATTATATTTTGCATTGGATAGTGGAAAGTAGTTAATAAATACTAACAAATAGTAATCACACAAGTAACCAGATACAAATCTGAGTTTCTAAAAATTTTTTGAAGATGTACAGACTTACAGGTGAGCTGCCAGTGGCTCCCTGTTGAGCACCAGGTGTGGTGGAGTTGGTTTTTCCTTTTCAACAACAGCAGGATAAAATAATAAAGAAGAAAAAAACCCCACCAAAGTCTGTCCTGTTTTAAAGGGAAAAGGTTTTCTTTACTTACAAGGTATTTATGGAGAATACAGCACTACAGCATTGTCTTGTACAACTGGTATGGGTTTTTTGTCTACTCAAGTAAAATGGAAGAAAAATAACTCCTGCTTTTCTATCTCTTCTAGAAAATTGCTTTCAAGCTTCTGATTAAAAGTCTTAAGTACTTATTTCTGCTTTAGAAGCATGAAATTTTGTGAATGCTAAATAATTCAAATATGATAGTGTGGCGAAGTTCTTAATTTCACTCCATTATAGTGGAATAAACCCTGTTAAAAACCCTGTAAATGACTTCATTGTACACTTTTCTTGATCTATTCAGGCAAATTTGGAGGGTAATAAATGAATAGTCACCTTTAAATGCAGTTGTTAATATTTAACTGTGTTCCAAATGTTTTTTCAAGACCTCAGTAAAAAATTCAGGTTGATACAGCCAATGAAAATAAGAGAAATTACTGGTGTAAAAACATGAATGACTTCATCTCTTACTATATTGTAGCTTTGAAGATGCTGCCTGAATGTTGTTGGCAGGCAGGATTTCTCCTGGGAGCTCAGGTTTGGAGAATGGGGATCTGCAGAAGGTCAGTGCAGGACTAGCAGAGGCAGGTTCTGTATTAACTTCCACCCAGAGCCTGTTCAGTCTTGACACAATTGCACACACAGAGTTACTGAGCTGCTTTGTATTCTGGGCTGAACAGATCTCTAAGCTGAGAGAGGAGAGCTGCTCTCAAGATAAGCATTTAGATAAAAGAGCAGCAAATCACCTTTAGTTTTCAGATCAACAGGCACAAAATAGTTGAAATTTCATTGTGTCTTAGCTTTGCTCAGGATCTGACACTGCTGCAGAGTACAGAGCCAAGTGCTGCATTTTTCAGAGGAGAGAATCCTCCTGGCTCCTCTAAAATATGTGCAGTGTCATAAAGCTGTCATAAATTCCAGATATCTTCAAAGCATAAAGTAATCCCATCCCAGCTGTTATGGAGCATTTACCCTGGCTGGAACACAGCTACTTTCATTTTGAGTACACAGTTAATAAAAGTCCCCAAAAGGATGTGAGCATGCATGTCTCATGTTAAAAGAGGACCAACAAACAGGATACACACATCCTTACCCATTCTTATCTCCACCAGTATTGCAATTTATTTTCCATTTTTGTCAGCATTCTGAGAGATAATTCACTTCCAGATGTCTGACACCACAAAAGCAATTGTCACAAAATAGCAACAAGAGTAGACTAATTTTTTTTGAACTTTCTTTAAGCTTTACACACTTCCTCGGTACTGATACACCTAGTGTAGCCCTGTAGTTGCTGTCCTCTACTTCATGCAGTGCTGCTTTCTGGAAAGACTTTTGCTGCAAAGACCTAAGTTTTACCTCCTGTACAGATCAAAGCTACATGTCTTAACAAAAAATTGAATCCTGTGCTCAGTGCACCTTGAAATCAAACAATGCTTTCATTTGTGCTTGAGCAATAAGTGTAGAATAACTAAACTAGAAGTAAAAAATGGTTCCGGTTGCTTTTTTTTTAAATTTATCAACACTAAGCTAAGTCGTATTCCATTCAAAGTACTGTATTGATTTTAAAAATGCACAAGAAAAGAACATGACTGTGCTTATGTAAGCCTGTGTTCAAATACTGACTCCAGGGTGTGCATTCTGTGCTGTCTGGTTGATTCATCAGAGCAGTCAGGATGCCAAAACACTTCTCTCCTTGGTTTAAGCTGATGCTTTAGCCAAAAATTGTTGAGTTATGGAAGGACATGCTTCCTTTTTGTGTTTGGATTGGATTCTGATGCAAGAGAAATGTCAACTTGTTAGACTTAATTATGGCAAAATTTAGAATAAATTATGAAGCTGTCTGTACCTCTTAAGTACATTAATGTCTGAAGCTATTACTGGATTTTGTGAGAATGACTGCTTCTTTTATGGTTCTTCCTTGTGCCCAAACTGAAGAATAACATGTGTTTGGTATGGAAAGAAACATTACCAGTCAGTGTTTCAGTGTTTTGATGGTCTATATTTGCCATTTACTGCCTTCCCAGAAGCTGGGATTGTAGAGGCAGTAGCTGGGACTGCTGCTAAGTCTATTCCAGAAATACTTTTATGTCTTTCATGTTCTCACCTACAGCTATGGCTTTGTTCCATGATCTGAGAGTCAGTGAATCCTGGTTCAATGGAGCATGGATAGAGTTCTTTTGTTGTTTACCTTTGTAGTCTTCTATAATGGATGCTTTTTTCTTTTGTGGATGTATCTTGAAAAGCTTTTAAAAGCATTTTACTAGTAATTTTCTGCAATGAGAAGAAGTCTGCCAAGGTCTATACACTTAAAGTTCAAATCTTGTTTTAAGGCTTTCATATATTATATACACAGAATCATATTAATGGTTTTGCTTTCTCAATCCACTTATTTAATTAACTAATACAACAGAGACATAGACACATGTTTTTATTTTACTCATGTCCTGACTCTTTTGAGAGCCAAACCAAGTTTGGATATGGGAATCTCTCCCCCTGGTGCAGAACAAGGGATGCAGAAATAGCTGCTGTGCAGGATGCTCCTCTTCTGGAGTTCTGATGTCCATTAGGAGATTGAAGCTGGGGGATATGTCAGTGGTTAAAATTTCTTTGTTCTTAATTTGTAGCTGCAAGTTAGAAACCATGTTTTCTGTAGTTGGGGTTCTTGATGTTTGTGGGGTTCTTTAGCTGTGGAAGTTTTCTGGGGGGATAAAAAAAAGTATGGAGTTATTGGGTTATAATAGTTAACATCTGTTTCTTGGTTTTTTAAAAAAGTATTTTCACTGACTTTAGAAGACATTCTATTAATTTAGAATTATTGCAAAAAGCAATAGGAGAAAATTTTAAAATTAGCAGTATGCTGGTTAAAACCACTTTAAAATGGCGAATTTTAGAAAAGCCATAGGTTTGCAGAGATCCTCAATTGATGTTATACAGAGGCCAGTCTGTTAAGCAGTGTAGAAAGTTTCATGGGGAATACTGGTTTTAGTCTTTTTTTCTATATAAGCTCAAGGGAATCCTGATTTTGTGGTGACTGCTCCTGCTCTGCAGTTTCCAGTTCAATATAGGCTGGAGTCGTGCTTGAAATGCTTTTGGTTGTGGATCTACCAGGTTGTTCTATTACCATCTATTTTTCACTTTGTATTTTTATGTTCTGTCTCCAGAAAGTCTTACAGATTTTTAACCAGAGTTGTTTACTCCTGGTTGAAAAGTGTCTTCCACAGATCTTTTTATGACAATGGTCTGTTGCTTAACTTTTGTTAGAATTGCCTTTTTAAAAACCATCTACCCCAAGTACTAGAGGTGGCTTCACTCCCATCCTACCTATTAGCCATTAATAGACAAGGGATGATAAATCCCCTTCTAGTTCATTTATCTCCAGAAAAGCTTATTCCTCATGTGACAATTTTTCTGAAACTATGTCCTTCAGTTGCTGTAATACTGTGGTCTGAAATGTCTTGAAGAATAATTCTAGATTAGATTCCAGCAGAATTCTCTTAATAGAGCCAATTACTTAATAAAAGCAGTAACAAAGAAGAAATTTTGTCAGAGATTTTCGGCTGATGTTCTGTTTACCATCAATTCTTTCAGAAATAAGAGCTTAATGCAAGATTGATTTCATTATACTGACCAAGCTTTTTCAAAAAAACCACAAGTAGTTAAAAGCATTTAGGAAATAAAATTTGCTGTATTTAAATGTGCCAGTTATGTGCTCAAAGCCCTACATGAAAAATTAAATTTTCAGTTTAAATGACAATCTGAACCATTTCTACATTTGTTTTTACTGTCTGACCAATATTATACTTCTTTTAGTCTGAGAGGTAATAATAATTCATAGTGCTTAGAGCAATTGGAAACAGAAACCAGTTCCTTTTAATAGTTTCCTTCCGTTGTATTTAATTCAGCTTCTCTGGATACATTAAAATTCTTGGATGATGGGTTTGTTTTCTGCTTGTTGTCTTAATAATAAAAGCTGGACCCTACAAGATGATTTTGGAAAAAATGGGGTATTCTGAGTTTGGTTTTCTTTGAGAACCAACCAAACTTGTAGGTGCACTTTAAGTGGCCCTTCCCCACCCCCCCCAAAGTTTATACTAAAAATTCAGCATTCTATGGATGCTTACTGATAGTTAAAGTGAAGTTTTTAGTTTGTACAATTTGTAATGTGTAAAGGAAGATTACTTCAGCTTGTTGTTATTTCACTGTGGCAATGCCAGTGTACATCTGTCTCCTCCCCTGCCCACATCACTTGGTCATCTCAGGGAAAGAGGGGGAACATTTCAGCCTAAAGATGAAAACCAGGTTTCAGTTTTTCTCCCTCAGTGGATTGTATAGCAAAGCAAACACGATCATTCACACCTGATTCTTATAGCCAGCTTGCCACACACGCTTGTAATGAGAAAAAGCCCCTCTTGCTACCTTTATCCATCTTACTGACACAGCTATGAGCCTGAGGCATTATTTGGTACACTTTCCAAAAAGTGACCTCTGTAAATGGACACACGTATAACATTTGTCTTTAACAATCTGACATTTTCCCTTTTTTTCCCCTTAAAACCTCATACTATCTGTTGCATATGTTTCCTTAATTTAAGTAACATTGAGAAAGTTTTAACCAGGCATTAATTTAAATCCAATTTCCTGTCTCTCTTGAGGAGAAAAGAGCTTTTATATTTTTTTTTCTCCCTTCATTTTTTTCCCCTTTTGCTCGTGCCTTTTCCCAGCCGTGTGGCTGGAGGAAGCTTGTGCAGAGCTGTTCCCACAGCCCGGGGGTCTCCAGCGCCGTTTCCGTGTGCAGCGCTGTGAGCCCCAGCACGTACACTGACACCAGAGCCCGCCTGCACTGCAGCCACTTCACAGCAAAAGTGCTAAAGCTGAGCAGGAAACCAAGATTTCCCTCACATTCTTCTAGAAATTGCCCAGAGTTTTGTTTTTTCCCCTCTGTCGGAGGAGATTGTGGTTGTTGTTCATTTGAAGTCCAAGTGCCCTGCACTGCCTGGCACAGAACACTGGCTCTGGGTGGAGTTCTCTGCCTTAGGAATAACCAGATTTAGTGTCTTGTCCAAGACAGCTACTGCTGATGATGATAACTAAATTGCTGTCAGGTGAAAAGCTGGCTCAGGTGATTGGGATCCTGCACTTCTGTGACTGGAGGTCTTAGTTCCTGCTGTTAAAACTTTGAAAAATAAGTAAGCTTCTGCTAGAGCCCAGTTAAGTAAATTAGATATTAAAGCATATTTATATTTCTCCATGAAAGTGTAAAAGATATATGATATATTGTTGTTACTGGTCATTTCCTAATTAAAGTTTAAACTGACTGCTATCCACTTAGCCTCTCTAACATTGTTTGACTGCCAACAGCCAAATATACAGTAATTTAAAAGGTCACTGAGGCATCTTGTTCATAACTCTTTTGGACTGGGCTGACTCTGCAATAATTTATACACTCTCAGGAGATGCATTTACCAGTGCCACTGAGTTTCCTACGGGAACTAAAAGATCAAGAGTGCAAGACAGCAGTTTTCAATTTCAGTTTCAATCCCAGTCTCTGCTACTATCAGCACTAAATCTGCTGGAACATCTTTATTTCCAAATGAAAGTTAACTTTTGCTTGTGATCTTGTTCACATCAATTTCAATAGAGAAATGATTTGTTTAAAAGAAAAAATACTTTTCCTCATAATTTAGAAATTTTGTCTGGATATGAATGTAGTAGAAGCAGAAAATAGAATAAACATGAACAGAGATAGGAGCACATTGTCTGATCAGGGATTTGGGGTACAAGTCTTTGACTCATTTGCTTTTCTGTCTTGGAGTGTACAATTGCACCAAATCCATTACCTTCTCTAGCACAACATTTTACAGCTTTTAACACACACTCAAGTACACATTTTGCACTTTTTTTTTTAAGGGAGGACTTAAACACTACCTGAAATTAATATGTAAAAAACCTGACTTTCTTATCACTGTATTACTTTGTTTTCCTCTCTTAGTAGTGCAGTTCTTACCATAGAACTTTGGTATTGGGCTATCTCCTTTCTCTGCCAATTTCTTCAAAGGTATTAAAAAGAAGTATTGATGAATCGGTAGCATGTAATAATTGTTAGATTACTATTTTAATATTGCTTTTATTTTTTTCTCTTCAAGAATATTGACATCACAAACTTCAGCAGCAGCTGGAATGATGGCCTGGCTTTCTGTGCAGTTCTCCACACTTACCTCCCAGCCCATATTCCCTATCAAGAACTGAACAGCCAGGACAAGGTAAGACATTAAAAATCCCGTTCCCAGAACTGCAATGCTTTAATTAATATGAGTTAATAAAGACCAATGAACTAATTTGAGTTCTAAAAATCCCAGTGTTACTAGGATCTCCAAATCATCTCTGTGTATTCTGGTCTGCCACAGTTCCTACTAACTGGTTAGCCTGGGATGTACAATTAATGATAATAGATCCTAAAAACAAAAGATTATTTAATTAATGCATGAAGGAATTTTTTAATTATTTATGCTTTTTAGAGAATAAATAATCTTTTCTTTAGTATTTTATAACTCAGTTGATTTTCACTGACAATGATATTCAACATTATCTTCTGAACAGGCAATTCATAAAAATTTGTGTAAGTTTTTGGATGATATTAAAACACATTAATTCCTATGTGTTTTAAATTACTCTAGTCAAATTATAGACTCCATTTGAAGCAACAGTAGTATCATTTTATGAACATTCTTAAGACCATTTTGTTATGTTAGAAATAGTATTTCCTTGTTTTCTCACATGTTTTCATATCTCATGCAGAGAAGAAATTTCACTTTGGCTTTTCAGGCAGCTGAAAGTGTTGGCATCAAATCTACTCTGGTAAGATTTAAATGCATATTGAATGAATTATGATCCATTTATAAAAATCAAAATTACTCCATTTTGTAGTCTCAGAAGATTTGGATGTTTATACTTAAAAATAGTAACAGATGAGCTCAGCTAGAAGTCACTGCACTAAATAATAACTGAAATACAGACCAGTTAAGCTTTAAAAGGAAGATTCACCGACTCTCCCAATATGAAAATAAATATCAATAACAGCAATAAATTTGTTTGAGAATAATTGGAGAATACAATTTTCAAGAATCCATTGAATCTGTCCTGTGTCTGACCTATTTTTAAATTCTTTGGGATTTTTTGAACTCTGGAGCTACAAATCAAGCAATGTAATTTGTTCCTTTTTCTCAGTGTAATGTGAGAGCTGAGATATGCCTCTTTAGACTTTTAATTTGTCATCATTGCAAATAGTTATAAGGTTTTTTCAGTGATTGTTTAAAAGTTGTCCTACACAAATTTTAGAGTAAAAGAATTAGTTTTCAATAGTAGAGTGTTTACTAGAACAGGAGTATTTCTGAAGGTGTGGAATTGGGAGTATCCCAAACCCTTGTGAGTGATCACAAAAACTCAGCTGAAATGGCCATTATCAGAAATGAGATTTAAGTGATATTTTTGCAACCTAAATTCGAACAAAGCTGCCATAGTTAGCAACTAACAGTACAACAGAGTTTTTAAAAATAACACTTTCCTTGATCCTTATCAGTGCTTTTAGGCCCCCAGCATTGTGTTTGCTGACAATGGCAGTGCAACTCCTGGGCTTTCATACTTTGACTTTGGCACTGATTTAAGATGTGGAAGTTTCTTACCAAGTGCTGATGTAAGAATGAGATTGTGGAAAATAACTTCAGAAATTCTTGCATAATTCAGCCTTAGTCCAAATGGTTGCTGCCTGCCCTTCCCTTTTGTGATGTACTTCATTACAGATACTCCAAACAGGCAGACTGAATGGAATTCAGTCAAAGTGCAAATTGTATCCATCTTAGGAAGTTAGTATCTATTTACATACCTACATGCACACTGTGTGTGATTTGTAGCTTTGTGGATTTTTGTCTCATCCATATTACATGAGCAAGGAGTTAAGAAGGGTGTGAAAACTGCTGTATGTAAACAGGATTGGAATGCAAGTAGAGTTATTCATTCTCTGCAGAAGGTGTTCAGCTAAAAGAACTCAACTTTTTTTGTTGAGTCCTGGAGATTCCTGCATCCAAAGCTTTCAGGCAGAGCCTCACAGTAAACAGAAATTACTAGGAACTACATCACTCTGTTTTGCTTTGTACATGTACTGAAGAGGGTAGTTGGGAGTCAATTAGTTATTGATGCTTAACCTGATGGGAATTTTGAACTTTAATTAATATCTGAGCCTTGATTCCATGGCTCACAGTTTCAGGGTAGGTTGTGTTGATTTGCAAGGCTGGTGCAGGGTTATGGGAACACTAAAGTCTGATTATTGTACCAGCTGTGCTCAGTGGGAGACAGCTTGAGCATGCACAGCATCAGGCATTTCAATCTTAAGTCAACAAAAGAACTATCTACAGATATGCTATTCATTACATTTTGTGAGTAATAGCAAGATATATGGAAGAAAACAGAGCTTTCTTCATCAGTACTTTAAATTGTGGAAACTCGACAGATTTACCATTCCCAGGAACGTGTGAAAACACTGCCACATTGCTCTCAGGGTTTTCATTCCTGATTTTGACCAATCTGTTTTCTGTGACAGGACATCAATGAAATGGTGCGAACTGAACGTCCAGACTGGCAGAATGTCATGCTGTATGTTACAGCAATTTACAAATACTTTGAAACCTGAACCCTAATCATTTGACAGATCCATGGGATACGACCAACATGAGCTACCAAATGGAAATCTTACTGAAATGCTAATCCCCATTTCACTGAAAACTGGCAACATTTGAGTCCCCTCAAACTTCAGTGACACTACCATGGATTGCCTCAGATTGCTTCAGCTACTAAGCATGGAAACAACTATTTAAAAGCAAGAACTTGTTGCCACAGTGCCACAGTGCTTGGAATAACCCAAGTTATTAAGCTATTCAGATTAATTATGTAGCCTAAGGAGCCTGAACTACTTCTGTGCTGCCTTTCCAGTCAGACTTCCTGAAACTTTCTTTGCTGGCAGAGTGAGATTAATGCTTCCTCTGGCATATAGGAGACTGAATGTACAGATAAAGCTTTGAGAAGGAAAAGGATAACATGGCATCATATTACTGAACTTTCTGTGTAGCATCCTGATTCCACAGACTCTGAATATTCTACCCACAGCATATGGCAGCCCAATACAGTAGAGTAACTTAGTTACTGCCTATACAGCTATTTTCCATCCTTTAAAATCTGCACAATATTCTAGGGAAACAAGCTTTGATTCCATAGTGAAAAATTGAGGGGAAAAGTGCTCTTGATACCTCGAAAAATCTGGCACAGAAGAAGTCTTCATTCTAAAGCTTCATTATAAGCCTACCTCTGTCACAGTGATGTGGCTTTCATCTTTCTCTTATGGATTGTAAAGACTAGAACATGCATCTCCTGGCTTTCAGGGTACACTACACTTCAAGGAATCTGTGCAAAGTCCCTGTGCTTCCACTCTAACAGAAATGAATCAATGATCACCCCTTGCCTGGCTTGTTCTTTGCTCTCTTCCTCCTTGTTATGCAGCACACACAGCCACCCCGGGCTCTCCTCTACAGCAATACAAGCACACGTCGTGGATATCTGTGGTAGAAGTTTGGAACTGGGATAACATTTCCTTTGCAGAGAAGATATTCTCAATAGGTTGTAATAATGAAGTAGTTTGTATCAAAATCCAGCTTTGCCATGTTTTCTGTGTGTTTTTCATTGGTCTTGCACATCCTCATCTGAGTGACAGAAGGTGAGATGTTCTCTGGGGAGGACTACGGAGGAACTGATGTAATGTGTACACCCAGTAGTCTCAAATATTGCGTGGAAATGACTCACTGTCACAAGGAAGGAATTGAGAAACTTTAGTCTGCTCAACTTCTTTTTTTTTTTTTTCTTTTTTTTTTTCCTGAAAATGTACCTGAATTCATTTAGCATCTCTTGGGCAAAAGAGTTTAAGTGCCTTAGCGATCATTGAGTTGATCTGTCCTGGCACTTCAGGGCCTGGTGTGGAATGTTAATGGCTCCCAACAGTTTCATGGCTCCATTTGTCACCAGCTGTTTGTTGTAATCTTGTTTGTCAAATCGAGGGGAGACTTCACTCTGTCATTGCTTCTGCCTCTTGCTTTTCTGAACACTTCCCAGCAGTTCAGCCACGGAACATCTCATTAATATTAAGCAGAAGCCAACTTGAGCAGTGAGTTCTGTAACAGCTGCTATTTATAAGCACAGGCTCTTTCAGCAGTAACCCCATTGTAAAGAAAATAAATCTGTTCTATGGTGCTCTTACGACTGTTAAGGACAGTTTGAATGTCATAGATGTTAACCCAGTGAATGCAACTGTGCTTGGCATCTGTGAAACTTCTTCATGGTATAAAAGCACAGATTTAACTCAAAAGTATTGCCAAATCCAAAACCCCATCATCGGGAGAACATAGCCCATGTGGAGAGTAATGATTCAGCATGTCTCTATCATTGTATAAGAACACACATTTACACTGATATGTGCCTGTGAGAATTATGGAACTTTACAAAATAACTACTTAACTTGTGCTGAGGGCCTTTGGAGAAATTTTCAGAGCAGTGGTGTCTCAAACATTCTTACAGCTCTTTAGAACTAGAAGTAGAGACCCTCAGATTATTAATTGGTGCATTTGAAGAGCCAACATAATCTAAAGACAATTGTTGCAAGAGAGGTTTCAACTGAAAGATCTTCATTAATAGATTTTAATAAAAGTCTGAAATGCATTTTCCTCTTCTCTATATTTCTTCAATTTTTTTTTTTACTTCATTAGTTTCAATGAGAATAGTCTTAGTGGAAATACACATTACTGCTGTCTTGTTTTCTATTTCCTATTATTAAATTCCAGATTTTGCCAATCAGTGTTTAAAAACCCTTCTGTTTATCCTCTCAACTGATATCCTTATCTATGATTGTCCTATTCATTGCCTTAGAGTTAAAACAAATATTTTTCTAATGAAAAGGATAGCATTTCTTGATCTAAATTCACTCATTACATATTTTGGTGAGGTAATTTGAGCTTTGAGCTGATTTTTTTCTGTCCAATGGTCATTATAATTTACTTGGAATGTTGTCAGAGTCCTTAAATGCAATAATCCTGAGAGTGTAACCATTTGTGAAAGGAGAAATCACGTCTGCCAGATCCTTTCTGTTAAAGACATGAGCTGCTGGTCTTCAGAAAGGAAGAGAGAGAAGAACTAGCAGTAATTACAGAAGGGATCTTGTTATGAACTTCAGATCCCTGTAAACTTCTTCTTGGTGTGATCTGTCTGGTAAAACTCTGTGAATCCAGCCCAGGAACCCTGGGTTTCATGAAGAGGTTTTTGTGTCCTGATGTATCTGAGCCTTTCCATGTGAGGTGCTGCACAGCTGCTGAGTGGAAGGAATGAAGCAATGGAAGATCTAAAGCAAACACAATGCCCTGCTGCACTCTACAGCGTGGTGTTTTGAAGGTTCAAACCACAGGAAAAATAGCAGTAGCCCTTCTGGATGTGGAATATAAATATACTGATGTGTTTGATTTCTGTTCATAGTTAATCCTGAAACAGCTTGGTTTTTTGTTCATGTGAAGCGCAAGTTCATGCTGATTTACTTTCCTTTTAATCCAGAAAATATTTCTGAATGTACTGAAAAGATATTGTCATCCATTTATATTTTACTATGTGCCTTGCAAATGCCTGTGCTGTAGAATATCAGGGTTACTCATGGCCAGCTGTAGGGTGGAGCTGTGGGACATCCTGCTGCAGGTACAGCTGTGTCATCCTCTGGATGGAAACACTTCCATAGGTGTTATTTCATTTGGTTTTCAGTTGGTTTTGTTTAATCCAGTTGGATTTGGCTGGTTGTTTAAATAGAAACATTAATTTAGTATCTCCAGTGTGAATCTCTAGCCCTCACAAAAAAGGGCTTCTGAAAAACTGAGTGAAATTTTCACTTCTAAATGTGTTTGTGCATAGTTTATCCAGATTATAGTATATAATGATGACATATTCTGATTTAAAGGTAGATTTTTGTCTCTTTTGCATATAATATATTCTTCAAGTTACATGTAGTGTTTCTGATAAATTTTTGTCTCCAATTTTATGAAATATTTCCACTGTTTGTGTTTTTGTGTGAAGTCCATCATCGTGTCTTAGAAAGCCCTTAATTTGCCCGAGCTCAATGATCTCTGCTTTAATTTATTGTAAATTCCTATTAATGTCCCTGGCAGCAGTGATGCTGTGGTTTTAGGTGCATGAGGAGAAATAAATAGTGTTACTCCTGTAATGGTGCAGTACAGTGGTTTAGGCTGCTGAGGATCTGCCTTGTGAATCGTGTAGCTGTGACATTGGAGACTCATTTCTCTTGCTGATCTCAGTGTTAAGTTCTTAGCTATTTTTTCAGTTTCAACACTCCAGACATTTGGGTTCTTTTGCATCAGCAGAAGATTGCTTTCACTCAATTCTATTTCTGTACAGATTTGGCCCAGGGCACAATTTTTATTCCAGCCTAATTTTAACCAAGATTATTTGGAAAGATGGGGATTTGGAGATCTTGTGGGTGTTTTTCTTCCTGCCTGTTCCTGGTCTGGGGACACTTCCTGGTGTTCAGGTGATGTGTGACAGTTCCTTCCAAAGGCTGAAGTGATGCAGTTACACCTTTAAACTGTGTTCCTGTGGTGACTTCACTTCTTGTTTGCCTCTTAAAACTAACACAGCCCCAAGCAGGAGCTCCTAAGGGGCAAAATTCTTCTAGGAAGGAATCCAGTTGTACACCTTCAGGCTACTTTTTGCCTATTGTGAGTTATGCTGAGGTGAGAGGACCTTGCAATAGTCATGCTCGTGTATGGACTGACTTAACTGTAGAGTTTGTTTGTGGTCCGTCCCTTGACTTGGTAAATATTTATTTCTGTTTGATTTTTATGTTCTGATGAGCTCTATTTCTGCAATTCTTTTCTTTAAGCTACCATTAGTGAATCCCTTTCTTTAAGTAATATTAACCAGTTTGAGAAATTACTTGCTGAGAAATGCTATTAAAGTGTCTTCATCATCCATGAGGGCTGGACATGCCATTGTGCTTTCCCAAGTTAGTGTGTGTTGACTGGCAAAACACAGACGTCTCTTAATACATTTAATTGTCCCTATTTAACAAGGTATCTTTAATAGTGTTTCTGCTTTCACAGGAGAGTGGCTGAATGGGTTTTAAATTACTGTGTGGCTTGCTGTGCCCCTCCTTCATCTAAAGTTCTTCTGTTGTGTTCCCTGATTTCAGAGTCAGTCTTGTAGTACAGCCTATAATTATCTAACCCAAGACATTAAGCATCTGGAATATGTAGCAAGTATGCTGTGGATAATTAATGCTAAATAATTTTAAAGGTCGAGGTTTGTACAGTTCTGATTTCTTTTTATTGATACGAGTCTTTTTTTTCCTTATGTTTTTGCTACACTTAGGAGTTGTTTGGATGGAGCACCCTTTGAACTTGGTTTGACAAAGCCACTGTCCTGATCTCCTTGAGCTAATTCATTCTGGGATATTAGAATTACTTCCTCACAATGAAATTTCACTAAAACCTATGAGTACCAGATGACTTCCTTCCAACTGACATTAGTTTTTGCTTGGAATATTCCTTACCTGAAGGCCACTTTGTGCCTCAGAGTTGCACAGAAAGTTTCCAACAGTCCCAGCAAGACTTGGGGATGCAGCAGGGTAAACTTCTGGCAGAATATTACAGCAGCCTGATGCAATTAAGCTGGTTTCATTTTTATCCCCTATTTTCAGGGGGTTTCAGTTTAGGCAAAATCATTTACTGAGAGCTGAAATGTGGCCTGTTAGTTGTCCACTGGGAAGTATGCTTCTGTTTAATAATATTTTTATGAGATTGTATTTATGGAAATGGAAAGGAAAATGTAATAAAGCTAGTTTTGTTGCACTTTTCTAAGGCTTTTGTATTTTGCATAGTTCTAGAATATGAGGAAGTTGCTTGGGGAAGTCAAGGCTTGGAACCTGCTCTGCCCCAACATAGCAATGTATGATGTGCATTTTCACCCTAGTGGTCAATGTATTATTTTAACTGCATGCACCTGGTGTATTTATGTGGTAGTGAGGGAGCCCAGCAGAGATTTCCTGCACAGGAGCCATTGGCAGCCCTGGTTCCACAGTTCATGGACTGACCTGTTCTGACTGTGACTGCACTTGCAATAATGGAATAGCCCATTTTTGATTCAGAACTCTTGCAACAAGTGGGGAGAAAGGGGCTCTTTTTTACTTTTTTTGTGTGTGTGTGTTTGGAGGTGTTTTTTGAGGGGGGGGTTGATTTGGGGGTTTTTTTGGTTTGTTCTTTGGTTTGTTTGGATTTCTCTTTTTTTGGGTTTTGTTTTTTGGTTTGTTTTTTTTTTTTCTTATTGTTGTTCCATTGTTGAAATTTCTCTGGAGGCTTTTAATGGTTTCCAATTATTGCATATGTTCAGTTAGGATGGTTACTTGGGAATCAGTTCAGCTAGGAGGGCACAAATACCTGTAACATACTCAAGTAATTAATCCTTGTAACTTACAACATTTCAATTTGATAGAAACTTTTGGTTTTATGTGTATTGTAAGGTTGATTTTTTCTGTCTATAAGTAGCACTTTTATATGTATCTGAAGGGTTTTTTTGAACAGAAATGTGGTTTTTTTCTGTGTCTTATCTAATGGAAAGAAAGTCTAACACTACTAAACAAGGCATAGGCTAATTTGCCTCCAGACTGTAAGTTCACTTTAGGTCAGTAATGATCAAGAGTTGTTCAGTGTATCTGAAATAAATCAGTGACCCCATTTAACACTAGACAACTCTCCTGATCAAACCCAGAAGGGCATTAATTGGTACTCTCCAACTCTTGCACGAGGGTACTTCCAGTTCAGGTGTAAGGCAGGACTGACAGAACAGTGTGATGAATTTTGGACTTGGTGAAAGAACAGAATTTTATTGATGCCTCAGTCTGACTTCACAGCACTATACTGGATAAGGACTAACCTTGTTTGATACGACACTGCAGCCAGTAATGATCTCTCCCAAACAGCTAATTTAAAGCTCATTTTCCATGGCCTTTAAAGATGATACAAACCCCAGTGATTCTACAAGCTCTTCTCATCCTTCCAACTTTTCTGATTTGTATTGGTTTTACTCTTCCTTGAAACACAGCTGTTGTATGTCAGCCTGTGTATGGGTTTAGAAATTCTTCTAGACAAGTGCAAGTACTTTATTTTTTTCCAGAACCCTTTTGAATAGTTTGTACACATCTTACATAGAGAGAAGCTTTGCATAAATGTGCAGATGCACCCACATGCACATGTATAAATGTGTGTGTACAGATATGTACTCCTGCAGGTTCTGAATAAAAGAGAGTGTGTTTCAACAAGTGCTTGTGTCTTGAATTCTTAGGCTGGTGTATTAGTGTATATATTTAAATGGCAAGGAGGGAAATAAACATTTTGCTTGCTTCTGGTTAGAGCTGAGAAATACAGGTTTGAGGAAAATTTAAATGAGTATTCCAATTGTATTTCACCCTGTTTCTGGTTCAAAAGGCACAAGTTGGTAATGATTGGAACTTGAAAAGTCAGCAAGCCTATGTTAAGCTAAACCTTTTGGAGGACCCAATATGCTTTCAGTTTGCAAGGACCACTAAAGACCCGGGCATTTACTTTCTCCATAATGTATTCTGTATGAGTATTTAGTATGTATGCCTTCAATTTGCCAATGTTGCCATGTTTTCTTCTTAATTATTCATGAAATAAAAGTTACAAATAGCAGAATGTGTGTTTGTTTTCTTGGCTGAAGGCCTGCTGAAGGGGCTGTTCTCACGCTGCTTCTGGCACTGCTTTCTCAGCAGTGTTGCAGGAAGCAGTGGTGGAGGTGAGGAGTGTGTGCCAAGGGCTTGTGTGCTCATAACCTCAGGATTTTTTTTGGAAGTCATCTCTCCTGGGACACCAGCAGCCTCTACAGGATCTACCCCCAGAGGGTTTTAAGTGATAAGACAGTGAATACCCCAGATAAGAGGGACTTGTTTAAGGCATCTGCTTAGCCTGTATTGTTCTAGAGGAGAAAATGGCAGAGAATATGTTCAGTTTCGGCAACTTCTGTAATACATTGCAGGATTAGAATTTCTTAAATGTTACTTAGCCCAACCCAAGTAAGGCAATTGTGTGCTCACTCCCTCTCTGTTTCTAAAGGAGTTGAGCTGGAGAAAGGTTGGGGACTTAATCTCTAGAACAGTTCAGACTACTTAAAGCAGAAGCCTAAACATAAATTTTCCAGGTGAAAATAAAGCTTAGAACATCTTAAACCTGGTTTGGTCTCAAATCATCCTGGATGGTAACTGTTTTCAAATGCTGGTTTGGAGCTTTAATTTCAAGTGGTCTGGAATAAATTGGATCCAGAGGTTTGGGATGAGCTCCTAATTATTGTAAATATTGTTCTGAAAGGCACTGGCTAGTAGAGGTATTTTAATTCTACCTTTTTGAGATTTTGTGTGGTGTTTTCTGACTGTTCAGCAATCCAGAAAAGTCTTTGTCTCAGTAATCTTATTCTGCAAGAAAGTGTCTTGCTTCTCCTCTCTTGAGGGGAGATATTCTCCCTGAGAACTCCTTGCAGTCCTTCCTACAGTGTCAGGAGCTGTTGGAGGTGTGTGCTTTAAGAACATGGATTTATATCCTGGTTTTAAGCGTGGATCTTCAGTTTTCATACTTCTTTTGCATGTAACCATTTCAGAAGTGTGGTGGAGTAGACTCATATCAGAAAATTTTTTCTTTGCTGTAGCAAGTGCATGGCAGCACCATGGGAGGGACTTGTCAATGGGCATCTGGAGGGCAGGACATGGGCCAGGCCTGAGGGATGCTAAAACTGTAGGGTCTGCACAGTCTGTAGAGCTGCAACTTTTCTTTCCCATAACCACTGATATTATATTCCCTCACAGGAGTATTTTCATGCATTGCCTTCCAAGATGTCACTAAAAAAATTTGCTAAAAATGTGAAACCAGCTCCATGAGTGTGTCTAAGTTGAATATAATAAAATCGCTTCATTAGTTTTTAAGCTCTTACTGTAACAAAAAGCTGCAGCTATATGGAATAGTAAAAGAAATACCTCAGAAGCAGCAGGAATATAATATTCCATTGTATTAAATCACAAAAGCTGATATTGAAGTCATGGTTTTTCTGCAGTTGAATTCTGTGGAGGAACTAAGTTAGCAATACAGAACTTGTGCTGTAATTGTGCTAAAGGGTTTCACAATTGCTTTGATGGACAGAAGAGGCTTGGATTAAATCCTGTCTGTTGCAGAGTCCTACAAAGGGCAGAGATCAGAGAGGCTCATGAAAATATGCATTATTACCACACAGAATTATTTTAGAGGAGACCCTTATAATTGAAAGTTAACTCCTTTCTTAACTTTATTAATTAGGAAGCTATTTATAGCCAGCAGCTACTGGTAGAGCTTAAAAACCAAACAAAAAGGGAACTGGATTCTGTGCCCCTCTCAGCTCCTTCACTCAGTGTTTTTTGTTGTTTATTCAGCACTATCTTTCCTTGAGCCCAGCATTTCACATTGAGATGTTCTCATATCTCAAGCTGTTGATTTTTTTTTTTTCTTTTTCATCCTCAATACTAAAGGTTGAGTGAATTCTGTTTTGAATGTGCTTGAAAAGTTGTGATGACATTGAGGAAGCTCCAGTGTCTTCTCTATGAATTCCTGCTTGGTGCTGCAGCCCAGCACCTTGAATGGGCAGCTTGGCTACTTAGTGTCTCTGTTCCTGGCAGGTCAAGGTTAGAAGACCATTTATGTTTAATTAAATATTTTTATTAGTTTAATTTATTTTAGAAGAGTTGATTTGAAACTTCTCTCATGCAAGTCTCAGATCAGAAAAAAAAATTGTCTATGAATTTTTAAAGAAGCAGATGAGGGACTGGTGCCTCCAATCCTAATCCAGGTTAAGGTTTTTATTGCCCTTTGTCTGCTATTTCTTCTGTGTCACCATTTTTTAACCTTTTTTGTAGAACTGAATTTCTGTATATGAAATGCCCTATTTGAAAAATATGTCGACTTTTCTTAAATTGCCTTTGTCCTTCAGGATTTTGAGTTCTTTAGAACCTTCTTATTCTCATTATGAAAATAGGGTTGGACACAGTAGTGTCTCATCCCAGTATTTTTGCTCTTAGATATCTGCATTGATTCTATAGTGTGGGGCACTGTTTGTGCTTCTCTCCAGTGCTGTGCATAGCTCACTCCCTTGTTTATGTCCTTTTCTTAAACCATTTTAGGCTCTTTCCTCACGCCAGAAGCCTAAAAGTTAAGCTCTTAAAAATGAAAGAAACTTGAGAAGGAGACATAACAGTCTGGAGACAATTTCACTGAGCTGTTGACAATATCATATTTTTCAAAAATAAATATCCCACAGAGCACCAAAATGCCACTGTGTTGAGTTCAGGCTGTGTCTCCATGGGGCCACACTCAGAGTCCACGGGCTGCACCAGGGCACAGCCTGCACTGGGCACAGCCAGAGCTAACTGCAAAATCAGAGCTTTGCATTGTCAGCTTTGCAGCTCAGGAGCTGCAAAAAATCCCCCCCTGAAACAGCTGCTCTGAGAAATTAATACAGCTGGACTTTGGTCTGGGCAGAGACAAAATGCAAAAGGAAGCTTTGGTTCTCTTGGCCAGAGGTACAGCTGGCATTGGAATGGGCTGCTAAAACATGAGCTCAACTCTATAAACCCCTGAAGTTGTGTCATTTTGCACCAACGCTTCCAGCACACGCCATTCCCCAGCAGGGAGTGGTGGGGAGCAGGGTCAGCAGCTACTTTTTGTCTCCAGTTTGTGTTGTGACAAAACTGGGTTATACACAATGTGTATTTTGTTGAGTTCAATAAAGGTTGCCCTCTCCTTGCTCCTCAGAATAAAATGAGAATAGTTCAAGTGGTGAAGAATCAAGTGACTTCTGCTGGGCCTTTCAAATCCAACAGTTCATTTATTGTGTAAAGGTAAGTTATATTTTAGCTGTTGCTCTGCAGCTCCCACATGATGATTCATGCTACCAGTTTTTCTTCTATTAATAGTTTACAGAGAGTGCTTAAATTTAGATTGAATTCCATCTCATAGTCTGTCATGCTGAATAGCACTGAGAGAAATAAAGCCACAGTCTGTTTGGGCAGTGCCTTTTACGGAGAGTAATCAACTCCTGACATGAAATTACTGAAAATCCTTCCTTCGTTCCTGACCCAGACTGGATCCAGACTCTGTTGGGGATATGGTTTGCATTTCCCTATGAGGGCAAATCTTACCTTGACTTCAGCTGCTTCTCCTTAAACCTTTGGTAAAAGCTGAACTCCTCCTGTGCTGAAATTGAATAGTTTGTGCAAAAATGCTTCAGTCTCTGACACGGGAGTGTCCTTCATTATGATTTTAGCCATGGGCATTGCCTGCACAATTCTGCAAGTGTAACTTTGATTAAGGATACAGAAAAATAGAGCCTTTTTCCCCAATATTGATTCAAAAAAATGCTATCAGTATTTAATGTTGAGCAATGTGAGTGAAATAATCACATACATACAAACACACATACAGATTTAGATATATATATCTCTGTCTGTCTTTAATGCTGAAGGATTTGCTGGTGCATCCAAAGGACCTCGAATAACTGTGCCCTCATCCCTTCTATTAGACTAACACAGGTGTCTTTCATTGCTTTTGAGGAGATTCAGGCAGTATTTGTGGGAATGGGATATGTACACATCAGAACACACCATTTTAAATGTCCTGTTTAACAACACTGAACATGTGTGCTAATGCAATACTCAGTTTGATGTTCTTGGCAAAATATGCATCCCTTAAATATCATTCTGCATGTATTAAATAATTCAGTCTAGTTAGGAAGAAAAACTTCATGACAGAGAAGAGCCTCCAAACTGATAAAGCATTAATCTCTTTGTAGAGACAGAAATTATTTTTCTGTTTAAAATAAGATTAATCCTTCCAGATTCTGTCCTAGGCAAACTGATCATTTTCAGTCTTCCACATGGAAGCTTCAGTAGCTGGGTATGATTTTCTGCTTCCCAGGGTGGCAGGCTGTGTTTGGTTAGGAGCCTGTTTTGTGTTCCAGGGGTATCCCTGACGTGCCCAAGGTGTCACTTGTGCAGTGCCAGCAAAGAGAAGGATGAGTTTCACAACAGGTCTCCAGCATGAGGGGTTTATGTGCTTTGCTCTCACCTTTTTGAAGGAAGCATTTCAAGGGTTGTTCTACACAGACTTTCTAGAGTTTACTGCTTGAGCTGAGTTGCTAAGTCTGAGGAGAGCAAATACTCTTATCACTACTTTTCAGCTGCCCAAAACTCGGGAGTTTGCCTTGCTCAGTGAGACAATGAACAGGATGTTACTGCAGCTCTGCTTTCCAGGAATGAGAAAGCCTTTCTTGGATCCACGTGGGAGAATCAGAAAATTTAACTTCTGTCCTTGCAGTTCTGGACTCCTTTCAGCTCAGAGCCAGCTCTGAACGTGTGGCAGTACCTTCCCGTGGCTGCGGGGGCTGCTGGAAGCTGTTTTGTTTCCAGGTTTCAGCCTGTCTCTTGTCATCCCTTCTCAGACTGGGCCTGGGCACAGCAGTAATGCTGGGTTATTCTCCACAGTGACCAAGGGAAGTTGCACTCTCTGGTGCTGCCACCCCTGCATTTATTATTTAAAAAAAACCAAAGAAAATATATAAAAGCTGTTTGTATTCCTTGCTGTAATTTACTGCCATTGGCCACTGGTAAGGGAGGGCCTAAGCAGAAATACCCAGAGGTAAGGACAGAGCACATGGAATATACACAAGATTTATGGTCTGATACTTGGCAGGGGCAATGGCATAGGACCACTAGAAAACTAAGTCATTTTTTAGTTCAAAAGAAAGGTAACAGATCTATTCAGATCTTATTATAGTAATGGAAGTTATCCTATCCAACTGCTGAATAGGACATAAAACAGCAGCTGCTCATTATAAACACAATTACTTGTGCAGAAGTGAGAAATGAGCATGCAGAAGACATAGAGGGTCTGGCCAGTTGCTCTGGGAGGTGTTAATACTGATCTTAACATCTTGGATCACTGCAGAGCTTCCAGCTGCACAGAATAAAACAGTAGATGGGGATCTGATATGCCATGCAAATGGAATGGCCATTGAGGGAAGGAACCTGTGGTTTGGTGCTCCTGGAGTCAGAACACTTTTATGGAAGGAAAGTAATTTCTAAGAAGCTTTAGAAGCTGGTCAGGGAGCCATTATCAGCCAGTCTTGTGGAAGTACTTGGACATTTGCTTTGGATCTTCTATGACTTGCAGATTTAAAAGAAAAACTACGTAGTCTACATTAAATACTCTTAAAATTGTTAGCTGCAAAAATCAAAGAGTTGCAACTAGGAAGGGAAACACCCAATGATGCATTTCTGGGGTCCTTCAAAGGTATGGTGATCAACATTTGTGACTTGGGAAACTTGTAAGATTTATATTGAGGATGGGATGGTTGGAATAAACCGGTCTGGCAGTTCAGCAAAGGGGGTTGACTGCAACAGTTTTGGGTGTAATGTATTCAGGAAGAAAATAATATTTGGAAACTGCATCTCTGCTCCTTAAAAGTATTTTGATTTCCAGCTTTCATTGATTTCAGTGGGAGAGAGTAATTTGGATGGCTTTGAGGATCTGGGCCAAAGAGTGAGGCAGCCTCTGCAATACAGGAAACACTGCCCTGGAAAGAAGCAACACTGAGCAGATGCAGCAGAGCCTGGCAGGCAGCTGATTTTGACTTGCCCCTCTAGTTCAAAAACAATTGCATGGCATAAAATTTCATGGGGTATCAACTAGGAGTGGGAAAATACTACCTCTCGTACAGGGCAGATATAAGGCCATTACATGAACAGTATCCCATTCCTAGTGTCAGCATTTTTTTAAAAAGCTCTGGTAAACATCATGTAGGCAGATGGCATTTCTAAATCTATCATTTATGCAGCATGTTTTGATGAGGCTTCTAATTTTCTCATCTCCCACTTTTGCTTTTTCTCTTGACTTGTCTAGTCAGTGTATATGTTCCTTAAAATCATGTCATGTTACTGTGTGGTAAATTACTCCAGCTTTTTCTGTAACTTCCTGGGAAAAATTACTTTCTTTTTTTTTTTTTTTTCCTCCCCAGAGGATTGCCATTGTGTTTGGAGCAGCCTTCACTGTGCTCTGTAGTTCCCAGCTGCGTGGCTGAGCCAGCCCATGAACCAGCCTGCCTTCCTGCAGGGGTGAGAGTGGAGGGGAGGGCAGCTCAGGTGCCAGGTGCTGAATTTTTAATGCTTAGCTGCTCACAGATTTTGAGGGTGGCACTGAAGGGGCAGTTCTGCTCCTTCTGTCCTGCTCTCTTGTTACACCAGGGAAACGTAAAGCATCGCTGGTGCTGCTGCTGCCGGGAAGGGCAGGGGGAGCAGTGCTGGGTGTCAGGGCTGTGGGAATGCTTTTGGCCGAGGTGGCAGGAGCAAAGCCCCTCTGGAGCAGGGAATCCTAGAGTAAAACCTCACTGCATGACACTAGCACCCAACCTGTGGCAGTCCGGGCCTGGGCTGGCTGTCACGGAGGTGGCTCAGCCTGTCACAGCCTGGGACCTGCCATGGAGCCGGTGGGAAGTGTGGAGTCACGCTGGTGGTTTTTTCCTGTTTGCAATGTCCACC
Source organism: Cettia cetti (assembly GCA_013401135.1). NCBI lineage: Eukaryota > Metazoa > Chordata > Aves > Passeriformes > Sylviidae > Cettia > Cettia cetti. The sequence continues at coordinate 69,553 of VZUI01043138.1, forward strand.
CAATAGGAACACGTGGATTACTTACGTGCTAAGAGGTAGACTTGGAAAAATAGAAGTTAAAAAACTTCAAAGATCCCCACAAAGACCAGTGAGATCAAATCCTTGAGAGGTTCTCTCCCTGTTTCAAAACTTCAGCGAGATGAGTCACGGCTGTCCCCAAGTCCTTGGGAGGAGCGGGAGGTGGCCGGGGCCAGGAGCAGCCCCAGGGGCAGCGCCGGCAGGAAACGCGCTGGGGGCATCCACAGCCGCCTGCCCGGTGGGAATGTGACCCACTGTCAGAGAGTCAATATCTCTGCAGAGAACTCTCAAACCCTTCCGGAGCAGTAATGCACAGGGGTTCCTTTCCGTCGGTAGCGGTGGCGGTAGGGCAGAGAGTGAAGTTTCTCTGTGTGTGCAGCCTCAGCCGGTGTCCCCCGCAGCACCGCTCGGTGCCCCCAGCCCTGTGGTACAGCTGCAGGCTTCGACTCGCTGGGTGGGTTTTCCAGCCTGGAAAGAAGTAGATGCTTAAAATAATGTAGAGAGAGAGCCCTCCTCTCCTCTCCTCCCCCCTGCCCTCTCCCCTCTCCTTTTCCCTTCCCTTTCCCCTCTCCTTTCCTCTCCTTTCTTTCCTCCTTTCATTGTATGCAGATCAAGCCCAGTCAAGCCCGCTGCTGTCGCTTGCGGGTCCCTCACGACAAGCGAGGACTCTCAAGTAAGTGCCGTGAGTGCCCTCTCTCCTCCAGCCCCGCTCGGGGATGCTGCTCGGGGCTGCCCGCCTTGGCACCGAGCCCCGCCGTGCCGGGTCACCGCCAGGTAAAGCTGCGGGGCTGCCGGGCGCGCATCCCGCCCGGCGCGGGGCCGGGAGCCGTTCCCGGTGCCGCTCCCGTGGCCGCGCGTCCCGGTGCCGCTCCCGGTGCCGCTCCCGGTGCCGCTCCCGGTGCCGTTCCCGGTGCCGTTCCCGGTGCCGTTCCCGGTGCCGTTCCCGGT
>VZUI01043142.1:0-37151 GCA_013401135.1 Cettia cetti
GACTGTACTGGAAGCTGCAGTGAGCCTGACAGGAAATGAGTGGCAAAACCAGCCCATTGTGACTGGCCCAGAGACCCCGTGGATCCTTGGGCAGCAAACAGCGCCAAATCCCAGATCTGCCATTCCCTCCTGGCCCTCCAGCAGCTCAAGGGGGAGATGAGAAAAAGTACCTGGCAAGAAGGAATGAGGAGCAGAGGGGAGAGATAAATAGCAAAAATTCGGAGGCAGTAAGGGGGGAATAAAACAAGCCTGGTTTCTCACCGTATTTCTTATTGAACAGGTCCTGGACTTGTTCCCGCAGCGTATTAGCAATGTCTATTCTGGAAAGCCTGGCATCATAATTTTCTGTAAAATAAAGAAACAATTATAGATTTCTGCTGGTATATTAAAAGGCACTCTGTGACTTTTAAGTAATGCCATTTTCTAATTATAGGAAAGCCCTTATCTTGCAATTAGCTAATCTGTGGAGTGGGTCATTCAAAGTCCTTAAAAATAATCTAAACAGAAATATGTTGGGTTATTTTTCCCTCGCCTGTTTGCTAAGAATAAAAGCCACGTGAAATTGAAGATTCAGTTGTGATAATTACTGGCATTAAAATATAACACACTCCAAAGCCTCTCAAAAAAGCCAAAGGCTTTGAAAAAGCTCCCCATCTTTGTGCAAACCCTCACAGGCCCCCAGGGCCGCAGAAGAGATGCCTGAGCAGGGTAGTACTTGCCTGTCCAGCCCACAGGCTCCTCACCATCACTCTGTCCCCCAAGGGAGCCACCATACTGCTGCCAGCTAAACTCGAGTGGCATTTATACAAACATCACACAGGTGGAAAAAGCCCCAGAAAAGGCACATCCCTAGGCTTGGAAACTTAATTATGCACCTCACAAGGTCAGACAGGGACATAAGCCACGCTGGTTAATTAGGGCACCATGCAGAGCACTTCAAGCCTCTTCTTGGACCTGTGGGACTGCCTGTCCTGGCTGTGTATCTTGTCTTCTAGTTGCATGTTTCCATCCTTTCATCCCACCTCCTTCTCTTCTTCCCAGCCTTGTCTGGTTCCTCTGCCAACCCACCACGCCCCAACACCTTCAGCACTCCCTTCCCATGTCTGTCCCATGCAGCCTCCACAGTGGGCCAGGGGCTGTGCCTCAGCCCCCAGATTTGCCTCCAGCCCCACACCTTGAAAGCCCTGTCTCTTCACAGCGTCCTCCAGCAGCACCTCGCTCGAGTCCCTCTCGTCGGCGGCTGAGACAGGGGACATAAGAGGAATTAGGATTCACAGTGCTGCCAAGGGGGATGCATGGGAGGGGGTTTCCAGCCAAAATCAAGGTTTCCAGCCAAAATCAAGGAGGGAAGGCTGTAGGAAACCACTCTCACTCCTCTCCTACCTAGACCTTAAGAGCCCAGCTGCAGGGTGTCCGTCAGCCTACCTTTGGCTGCCGGGCTGTCTGACACCGACTCCTTTACGCCCTCCGCCAGCAGCTCCGGTCTGGAAAACAGGGAGAAGCAGAGGGCATGTGAGTGACCTCCCTGCCAGTGCCAACCTGCTGCTCCAGCATCCTCAGGACACCACTCCTACAGCCACAAACCATTCACTCTGTCTGCCTAATGCCATTTAAAAGCTCCTGCAACACAGTGGGAGAACTTTGGACATGCTGACAGACCCTTTAATGAGCTGATGTGTCACTCCTTGGGATGAGATTAAGCAGGTGATGACTGAGCAGTTTAAGTCAGCAGCTACAGACTTTTAGTGGATATGATACTGAACATTTTTTAGGGGTGGGAGAAGCCGTGCATGGCTTCTTTCAACATAAAATTGACCCCAAAACCTGCCATTTACATTGCCTAATACTAAAATTGCATAACAAGGTGATAGTAGGGCTTGTTAACAAGGTACACTGAAGCTGTGTCACAAAGGAATGGATCTGAGATCAGGACAGGACCAAAATATGGTTGGGTTGACCCTGAGAGCTGCTATTCTGACACCACAAAATCTCCATTCTTCCAATATTTATTTTCTATTTCAGTCACCTGCAGCATTGATTGTGCCAGCATGTGGGTAAGAAATTGCCCCCAAAATACCTAAGACATCTTAAAGTCCATATCTGCTGGATCTGTTCCATCTTTCAGGGCAATGCTATTGCATTACATTGATTGTGGCTTTTCACAGCCGTCCCACAGTTCTTATCCCCTGCTCCCCAGCACAGGGTCAGCATCTTTCCTCATGTCTGCAGCATCTCATGTGCACATATGCACATGTGGACCTCAGCTGGAGCCACTTTCTGTAGGAAAACCCTCCAGGGCTCCCAGCCCCTGTCCTTGCTCCACATCAGGACACCCTGAAGTTTAAAAGCCTCTTCAGCCATCCTGCTGAGGTGGCCAAACCAGGTTAAAGGTTTGCAAAAGCAGGTTAAAAACCCAAAAGACATGAAGGGACTGATGACAACACCATCGCTGCCTCCTACAGATGGCTCCATCAAGGCAACAACCCTTGCCTGCTTCTAATCAAGCAAATTCATTGAAAGTGATGGGTGCTCCCCAGGACACTGCACAGCAGCAGGAGCTCTGAGCAAAAACATCCTCCCCAAGGGACAGCCACCCCACCTGCCTTACCTTTTAATGACAAACTGGATGTTGTTGCTCGCTTGCAGGATCTTCTTCAGCTTTGCAATCCCGAAGCAGTTGGGGCGGCGCAGCAGGATGCCTTCTGGCAAGCCCACAACAAACAGGTCCTCAGGGTACATCAGGAACTTGGAGTAGGGGACTTTGACTGGCTCTGATATTCCTATGGCTTTCGCTGCATGGGGACCCAAGCTCATTAGTTTGCTGGACTCTCACGTCAGGTCTAAGCAACAGCAACATGGTTATGCTGCTGGAGGGACTGAAGAGGTCTTTGGGGAGTTTGTGGCTGCTCTGTGCTTCATGGGGATGTCCCTGACACTGGCAGACATGAGATGAGGGACAGAGCCATGCACCACCTGGCTTTTGCATTTGCTACATTATCACAGCTTCCCTTCCTTATAGAGACTGCAAGCATCCCTCCACAGCACAATGGAACCCCACATTCAGACCCCCATGGAAACCCCTCTGCTAGGTGAGGGGACCAGGGAATGTGTCGGGGGGTGCCCCATCAGCCTGTGCAGCCCAGCATGGTGAGGACTCCCCTTGCTCTGCTAAATACTGCCAAGAGCAACTAAACAGCCAATGCCAAGCAGTGCTTTTGGATAGATGAAAAAACAGGTTTGTGTTGATTTGGCACAGCCTGGTTTTTGGTAGCAGGCAAGGCCACAGAAGCGGCTTCTTTGAAAAGCTGCTAGAAGCTTCCACTGTGTCCGACAGAGCCAATCTCTGATGGCTCTGAAGATGGACATGCTACAAAGTCAATTAGAGAGGTTGGAAAACACCTCTGTGATGACATATTTAAGAAGATAATCAAAACAGCACACGTGCAGTTTTTCCCCCAGGGGTGGGGAGGCACCACGGCCGCCGTGGCTGCTGCCGTCCTGGCAGGGCCTGCAGCAAGCCTTGCCTGCCTGGCCACCCCCAGCCAGCCGTGCTGTGGGCAGAGGGGCAGGGCTGCTGGTGGTGACTTCCCCTTCCCAGTGCCCTGCTGAAGAGAGGAGTTAAACAGTGCCAGCACTGCCTGCATGGTGGCAGGAGGGTGACCCGGCCAACAGCAAAAACATAACGGGTGACTCCCCAGAGAGGAACCTGGACAAAATCCATGTCTTGGCATTGTGGGATCTTGCAGGAATGTTTGAATTAGTGCAACTTGTTGGCAATAGTACCTACGAGCAGCAGGTTTTTTCTAGTCAGAGAAAAGGAGGAAGTGAGGACATGTGAAGGAAAACAACATGGCGGCACCAAGGTCAGTGGAAGAGAAAGAGGGGGATGAGGTGCTCCAAGTGTCAGAGCTGAGATTCTTCCACAAGCCATGGTAAAACAAACTGTCTCCCTGTAAGGCATGAAGTCCATGCCTTGGGGGATGCAGAGATCCACTTGCAGCCTGTGAGAAAAGTGCTCACACCAGAGCAGGCAGATGCCAGAGAAAGCTGTGATCCAGTGGGAGACCTGAATAGAGAGAGAGGGCCCTTGCTTCTAAGCTAGAGCAGCCTAACTTTAAAAGACTGCACCCCGTGGATGAGTGACCCATGCCACAAGAATTTTGGGAAGACTGTTTGCCAGTGGGAGGGACCCCATGGCATAGCAGAAAAAAGACTCCTCTCCCTGAGTGAATAGAAAAAGATCTTGAATGACAAACTGACCAAGACCCCTGCACCCCGTCTCCCTGCACTGTTGGTGGGAAAGAGGGAGGGGCTGGGGAGGGAGGAAAAAAGTGTTTTAAAGGCTTATTTTACTTCTCATTACCATGCTTTGACTCCCTTAATAATATATTTAGTTTATACCTTTAAATTTGAACCTGTTTTGCCCTTAGACTGTTTTCTCCCAGTGCTTATCTCAACTCATGAGCCCTTTGTTAATTTTTTCCCCCTCTCGTCCGCCCAACTGTAACAGAAAAAAGTAAGCAAACAACTTTTGTGGGTACATGGTGTTTGGCCAGTGTCAGACTACAACAAGGTTAAAACCTCACCTCATCAGTGTGGATGATGACTCCCAGCCTGTTACCATGGTAACATGGGGAGCAGTGAGAGCCACTGCTCCAACGGCTGTTCCAGCTGCATCCCCAGTGCCCAGCCCTGCCTGAGAGCATCCTGGCTCATCTCCTTTCCCTGGTCACAATGGGCTCTACCAGCTCAGCTATGCCCCTGGCTTTTGAGGATTGTCAGGCAGAGCCACACTCCTAAAAGTGGTGAAAACTGTCTGCCAGCTCTCAAAATGCATGTGTGACCTCACTTGTATTTCTTCTCAGTTAAATAACCTCTCTAAGTAGAGGTGAGCAGAGCATGCTGAGTGCCAGCCCCCATCACCAAGGTGCCACCAGCCTTCCTGTGCCATGCAATGATCACCATGGGTGGAAAACACTCTCTGAGGCTGTAGACAAATGATGGGGGAACCACTCTGGACCTTCCCTCTGCAGGATGAAGGCTGAAGGTCATGGCTGCAATTCCTGGGCTGTGGCTAGTGAAACAACTTCAAGGAAACCAAGGGGAAGAGCTGCAATAACAAGGCTGGAGGAGGTTTCAAATGCATTTGTGAGCCCAGCAGAGAGCAGATGAACAAATTAGACTGCACCTTCACTCAGCTGCTGGTTTGGAAATGGCTGGTGAGAAGGCCAGTGGTATGATGAACATGAGTTAATGACCATCTTACCGTATCGCGAGTTGAACAAAATTTCAACTTGTTTCCTCAAATGACTTAAAATGTCCCCTATGCCATCTGCAAAAAAACCAAAAAAACAAACAATAATACAGAGAAATGCTCTGAGCAACCAGCTGCTTCCAGGGCAAGCAATGTGCAGGTGAGCAGCCCCTGCCTGACCTCTGGCAGACAGCCATTCACTCTCCATGCCCTCAAATCAGTGCTAGTCCTCTGACAGCAGCCCCCAAACTGATCTCCTAACAAGGGAGGGCAAGGATGCACCTGCTACAGAGCTATGCTAGCAGTCAGGAGCAAAAGGGAAAAAATAGAAGGAAAAGTAAATTCAAGCACAAGAGGAGAGGACAGAGCCCAGGGACACAATGGTGCCCTTCTGTGGGCAGAGGTTTCAGAGGCTAAAGGCTAAAAGCTAAAAGCTTTGCTGATAACATAGGAAGCTCACAAAACCCAACCTAAAATACATGTGTGTGCAACCATCCTTCCAAAAACCTGCAAGGATGGGCGATGCCCAGAGTTCACCATGCACTCACCTGATCCCTCCATCTGCTTTTCTTCCTGTCGAGACTCCTCACTGGACCCCTTCTCTGTCTCTGCCGAGGAAGAAGAGGGTTAGCAGCAGCAGGCACCAGCAAAACCAGACAAGACATAAGCAGGAGTTCTCCAGGTGCCCTGCAGCCACTCAACTGCTCCCTCCCCTCACAAAGTTCTGAGGACGTGTCCCAGCAGAGGCTGGGCTGGTACCAGCATGCCAAGAGCTGCACTGGCAGAATAAACCCAGTGCTTCCATACAAGAGGGTGCCCACCCTTTGGCATGGGCTCCCTGGGAGAGGAGAAACCCAGCAGGAGCAAGGGCAGCCACAGGGCCAGCATACATCCCACAGGTAAACTCCAGGTGTGCACTGGATAAAGGGGCTTGGGTTTGCAGCATGCTGGAGCTGAAGAGAGGATGGGAAGGAAAGCAGTGCCAGAAAACCCACCAGTCTGTCTATCAGAGCTCCCAGCTGGCCTCATTGAGACAAAGACTCTGGAACCGGGTCTCGAACTGCACCATTTTGGATCATAAATGGTATTCACTTATTTTTGACACATGCATGAACACCCATCCTACCGTGCAGTCTCCCAGATGCTTCACTTCTGGTACCTGCTGCTGTTTCCATGATGTATCTTGATTCATCTGAGGCCCCCTGCGTGGGCACCGGGTCCTGCATTTCAACTGAACCAGGTGATCGGTCTGTGGAGAAAACCCATGGGCACCTTTTGTTCTGATGCCAGCAGGACACTGTCCCCAAAACAGCCTTCAGAGGGTCCTGGCCATCAGCAAGGACTGAGTGAAGGGCCCCCCACTCCCAGGAGTCCCACATGCCAACAGAAGATGCTCTGGGGATGCATCTGCCTTCTTCCTCCCAGAACCACCCAGACCTCATCCCTGACACAGACCTGACCTTTCAGTCTGAGGGAAAGAAACAAAAATCTCTTCCTAACCTCCACAGAAAGTGAAGAGCAAAACTAGTTGAAATTATTTACTTGGTTTAATTCCATCTAGACACTCAATTTTGACTTTAAAAGCTAATGCTGCTTTGATTTAGCTACTACATGGGGGAAACCGTTCCACTAATGCTGCCTTCCTCCACAAAATCTACCCTCTTTTTGTTTCCATCACATTAAACCTGTCTCCCCAAGTGCTAGGCTGTCCAATGCCCTCAAAGACCCATCCAAATTCAGCTTTAAATGAAGTTTCAGCTAGTTTATATACTTCAATCAGGTTGCTTCTGACCTCACAGGCTAAATAATCCCAATTTCACCAATTTGTCCCTGTAGGTGACCACCTCTTTTCTATTAATCCCCCTCCTTGCCTTCAGCTGTATTCCCTCTGATTGAACTTGATCTTCAAATAAGGCAAGAAAAGGTAGACTCTGGACTTGAGGTATGATCTCCCTGGCACTGGACAAGTGGTAATTCTTCCCACTCCTCCCATGGACCTCCAGCTTACCACGTATCAACTTTCTTCTCTTCCATTAGCTGCCAAGTTGAAAAAGAAAATGTTTGATCTACCACTATACCTTGTTCCTTCTCCTTTCCCTATAGTAACCATAGGTAAGTCTATTCTACACCAACCCTGGAGTGACTCCTCAACTATCACCTTACTAAGAGGACTGCTACAATTTGGGTGCAACAGAGATTGCACTGGTGTGGTGGGGCATGGTGTCACTGCTGTCCCCAGAATCACTCACCCTCAGGCATGTTAGAGTGTTCTTGCTGCACTCATTCTGTGGAGCTTATTAATTAATGCTTGTAAAGCACAGTGAAAATGCAAACTGCTAACAATCCATTTGTTAAACCCTGCGGATCATCCTACCATTTGCTGCACTGTCCAGGACAGGTAAGTGGAAAACTGACTCTCCCAGCTTCCCCTCAAGCATGTCATCTCCCTCACAACCCATTGCCACTGATCTCTCTGGGCAGGAAAATAGGGAATTTCCCCCATCAGTGTCAACAATTCCAACACATTTTTAGCATGTGCCTAATATTAAACCTGCCTACTGTTAGACCTGTTTTTATGAACTCTTCAAAACCGGGCTGGTTTTCTAAATGAAGGTCCTCTTCAAAAGCATCCTGTACTCAACACCTGGGGTCCTCCACATGAAGCAAAGCAGCAAACCAGGCTCGCTTTCTCCAGGGGGAAGGCAAGATAGGAGAGCAATGAAGGAGAGAGAAAAACAACAAAGAGCCCTAAAACACCTTCCAATGCTCCCAGGAAACCTCAATACGTTCCTGTATCAGCTAAGGAAGACCATTGCAGATACGTGGGGGAACCTTATGTGCTGGGAAACACCCTGCAAGTGCCTCTCCTCAAAGCAAAATGCTGCAACCTCATGCGGCAAACCCTGCCTGCGCAGCCAGCGCTGCCCAGTGACCCCAGAGCTACCTGGTACGGTGATCTGGATGATGTTCAGCTCGTCTGGTTCGATTTTGATCTGCCTGATCCCACCTAGCTCTCCTGAGGTACCTATGGGGAAAGGCAATGGAAGACAGTCGCCAAGAGGATCCAGCAGTGCCGTACCTGCCCAACGCAGCGCGATGCCGGGAAAGCGGGACCCGCCGTGGCCCCAGTGCCAGCTGAGCTTGCCACAACAACAAGGCTTCAGTCAAGTGGCCCAGCCCATGGAGCCCACGGCATGCAGGTACCCAAAGGGCCACCTGTGGGCATGGCTTCTGCAAACAGCTTGGCTGTTGGTGCCCTCGAAGTGGCAGCTGGACCTTGTGAAATGCTCGGTTAAATGTTTCCTGGCTTTCTTCACTTAAAGTGAACTGGGCCACCAATGGGTGTTGGTGGAGACACAGGAGGAGCTGTCTCCTGTGGGCAGCTCCTAGCTCCTATTTTAATGCTCCCAAACTTGGAACTTGCCCCTATTCTGGGAGGGCTGACTGAAGCTGCATCACACCAAGATGAGACCAGCTGAACCCTGGCAAAATTCAGTGTGGTTCCAACCCCAGGAGATGAAAGCCTGTGCTGACCAGCTGTCCCAGGAGCAGGCTGCCCACAGTCCTCAGCCCAGCTTCCTCTTCTCTCAAGATAAATTTCCTCACTTAGGGTGGGATAGATCCACTGCAAGGTGCTGAATCCCAGCTTGCAGCTCGGAAAGGCAAGACAGCATGGTTTGGTGTGGTGTTCCAATGGGTTCAAGCCCCTAAACCTGTGGAAAAGCTTTTCATTGATGGTGCAGACACTGCTGACTTCTCAGTGGTGGCTTTCAAAGGAACTCAGAGAGTGAAGACTACCCTTAGCTTTGCATTTAAGCACATGCTTAAGTATCACTATTTCAATTTATGCATTTTTAGACCCCAGCTGGAGGGTCAGAGGATAAGAGTCTTCATCTTTGCATCTAATGGGGATAAAGTCCTTAGAGAACTGCACTGTGGTGCAATCATGCAACTAATGTCCCACATTCAAGTTACTTTGCAGGCATGTTTCTCTAGTGTGCCCCTCAACACTGTCTTGCAAAAGAAAATGAATTATTCCTCACCTGGTTCACAGCCTTCAGAGACATTACACTTCTCAGACCTGAAATGGAAAGGCAGACAACAAAGGTGGTCATGGTGTAAGAAAAGAGAGAGTTTAAAACACAGTGGTGTGTGGACTGATCCTGGCAGGAGGGAGAAGTGCTGCCTGGTACCACAGGGGGCTGCAAGAGCTATGGAGGGGTCCCCAGGGTCACTACACCCACAGTCCCAGAAGTGCCAGAGCATCCATGGCTGCAAGGTCTGTGAGCTTCTCTGCAAATAAGCCCTGCTCTCCAACCCACCCTGGTCTTGCATCCTTGCTGATAGCAGCCCTGCCTCTAGACACCCATGGATGGAACTGCAGCAGAGAGCTCCTGAAAACAAGAGAGGTTGTTTTTAAGCCCAAAACTTGGTTGGCTCCATCCCTTTGCGACAGAGAGCAGTGTGTAAATATTGCTAAATATTAAAATGTGGTTGCTCATGGAGGTAAAAAAATAGGGAGAAAGGAAAAATCAATTGATTTGGTAAATATTTATTCTGTTCAAAGCTTTTCTTCACTGAAAACTGGGCACTATCCCAAATTCCCATCTACAGTTAACTTCACATGCTCAGGAATTTACACAAGTGGTTCTGCATCCAAATGAGATTATTTTGCATTCTCAGGATGCATGTGCTTTCTTGTCTCTCTCTTGAACAAGGACAACCACAGCTCTTTGGCAGAAAGGGACCCAAGGAACCATTCTGGAAAATGCATTCCTCCGCAATGTTGGTCCTTTAGGGGGAAGGAAAATCCTTCTGAGCCAGTGCCTGTTGGCTCAGGAGGGATGTTCAAAAGTACTTCTCGTTTGCCTAAATGCACTCAGGAGCATCAGCAGAACAAACCACAAAACAAGCCAGGAGTGCTCTTGAAATATTCTTCTTAAATGTGGAAAGGCCAAAAGGATCATTGGTGTAGAAGGTACTGTAAGAACTACCTGGGAGCCTTGGGAAGGGTTTTAAACTCTTCCACTTCAGGTCCAAGTAAAGCTTTCACCAAAGAAATTTGGGAGGAGGGCTTCCCTGGGGAAGTGCATTACACCTCACAGTGTCTGGCCCTTCTCCTGGAGTATTGGACACTGCACCTTCCCTGGAGCAGGACTCTGACATGGGGAGACCATTCCTATGGAAACACTCCTACCAAGGCACAGAGGTTCCTCATTTGCAGAACGAAAAAAACCCCAAATAATCTTCAGGAAACTGTCCTTTGAAGCTGAAGACACCCAAAAAGTTGGAGACAAATGCCAGCCCTGCAGACTGGCCAGCTCAAGAGGCCCCTGTCCCCCAAAGTTGTGATATTTCAGTACTGGCCATATTTCCAGGCTCACTCATTGCCTGCTCTAACGCTGCAGGTTCTGCTGTCCTGGACATGCTTTAGGGGCATGCAGCAGCCACATCCAAGAGGACAAACACGAAACAGCAGTGGGGAGAAGCAAAAGAGACTCCAACCTGTCACAGGTTCATGTCATCAAAGAGCCAAGAAAGGGAAGAAACCCAAGAGATTTCATGGATGGCACACAGACAAGTGACCTTACTTCCCATCCTGACCTGCACAGGTTAGCAACCACATAGCACTGTCTGAAGCACCAGCTGGTGGAGCTGTCAGTGCTGGGCAGTGAGGCTTTCTGCTACAGAAGCTGAGGAGCATTCTTCACTCCATTTGTGTGAGGCAAGGCTGGGAGAAGGTTCCTTGTCTTATAGCAGTTCATAATGCTATAAACTGCTGCCCTGCCTCTCTTCCTTAAAGTGATTATAAAGGCTAAATTACACATGGCTTGCACTGAATTAAGAATGAAGGAAACTGGGGCTATAAAAACACCTCCTGGATCTCCCAGTCTGGGTTGGAAAGCTGTATGTGATATATGCTCCACAGATGCTGCCAGCATGTTTTGGACTAGTCTAGCTCACAGCACAGTTGTAACAGAAACAGGTACTCTCATAAAAAAACCCTCCTGCCCTGCTGGAATGTATAACCCCCCTTTATTTAATGCACTGTTAGGCTCCCTGTGAGGTTCCTAAACAAGCAACACTTAATTAGCAGGGTACTGCTACGGTGTGGGCTGAGGGTAAATCCTTTAGGTCATGCATTAACACCTGCAAGATTATCTGCTGGAGACGGTTGCAGCAGATAATCCCAGGCATGGCCCTCACTTCATCAGTTTTGCTCAAAATTAACAATTCCAAACTTTTTGCTTGCAAAAAGATGGGTCTGCTTGGCCTCCTCCTGTGCTGACTAGCTGTACCATTGCAGTGGGATTTTAGGGAGGCAGGAAAGCAACACCAGTTTAGCCACTCACCTTCCCACCATGGATTTACAACATCTCCCTGATGCTCTAGCTTACTGAATCGTACTCATGGCACCCTCCTGCACCCACTGGATATTGCTGATGAGTACATCAGTAACCTGCTGTGCACATTAATAGCCCCAAAATAACTCTCTGAGGGATGTCACTTTATAGGGAACAGGGACACAAGTCCCACTTACCTGCCGTTGGACTGAGAGGTCCCCACCAGCTCCAGCATGGCCCCACGGTGAGGCTCGGGGGAGATCTCCCGGGGAGGGCTGGAGGGCTCCAGTTTGGTTGGATCTTTGGTAAATTTGCTTCCTGTTGCCAGATGTGCATGGTGGGTTTCAGGAGAAAAGCAAAACCAGGATTAGTGACTGGAGATGCCAATGTTGCAGCTTGTTCCCCTCCTAGTCCCTGAGCAGAGGTCAGGGTGGGAGAGTTTTCAAGCTTGCAAAGACAAGGATGCCAATTCCATTGGGTTCACATGTTAAAATATTAGCAAGACATCTGCTTAAGCCTCTCCACAACTGTGTGCTGGGAAGCCCTGCGAGGAAAGAGCATCTCCAGAAAGGGCTGGCTGACAGGACAAGGGTTCCAAGAGGCAGGGACTAAGATCAGAAAACCCAGGGCCATGGATCACTGCTGTAGGAGCAAGCCCTGAAGTGGGGAGAGCTCTGTCCCAAGGGAGGGGATGTGCTGAACTGGATGGAGCTTGGCAAAGCACAGAGTAGCAGACACAGGCAGCCCTGTCTCACAGCTGCAAGCCCACCAAGCAGCAGGAGAAATCTGTCAGTGACACCGAGAGGGACAGAAGCATCCTGCCACCATGAAAAACTTCCTCTCTCCCTTCCCTGTTCCTCAGCAGCCTGAAAGGAGCTGAAATGAAGCCTCAACAATGACCTTGAAGATGGAAAGAGTAATCTGAAGGTGGAGTAGGAAATAAAATCAGGCAGGGAAGGTGAGCAAAGAGCTGAAGAATGAGGGCTGGGGGAAGGAGGGAGTGAGACTACATTGTGAGGCTGCAGAAACCACAAAGTGTCTTGTTAAATAGATGTTGTTAAAGGCCCTTTGCTGGGCTTAAAGCACCATCACAACATCCCCATCCTTCTAAAACATATTCCATCTATGAGAACCTGATGACACTTTCCTTTTGGTTCCAGCCTGCAAGAAAGGGCAGGGCTCTGGCAATAGGATCAGGAGAAATATAGAACCTTAAAGATACTATTTATCTACTGACAGTCCAAAAGGCTCCTTTTAATTTGTGCTTTCTATGAACCAAATCTTGTTCTTGCACCAGCAGAGCCTGCCTGAAGCCGCTACCCAGGGGAGTAACAAAAATAGGTTTCCGAGCAGTGGTGGGTATTTTAATTAAAGGGTGAGCAAAACTTTCTGGGGAAGCTTTGGGATACTTTGCAAATGGCAACTTAAAATACAGCTCCACTCAGAAAATAATGTCTTTGCAGAAATGGCACCTCCTGACTCAGCAGATGCTGGTTTTTTTGCACAAGCTGATGTGCTGACGCAAACCACAGAGAGCCAGGTTTAATGGCTTTGCTTCTGGTAGCCCTGCAGGGACCTGTCAGCAGAGTGGGACCTGTCCCCCACCTCAGCTCTGCTGGGTTTGCTTCCTCATCTCTGAATATCCACTTGCATCTCCCTACCACGCAGTGCACAAGCTCACAGCACGGTGGTCTCCACCAGCAGCTGCTGTGCAGATGCACATGATGCCTCTCCCAGACCCTGTGCAGCCTTTATGCAAGGAAAATCCAAGCATCCCAAAACACAGTTCAGTGCTCCATCCCTTGGGGATGGGCTAGACCTTAAAGAAATCCTTGAGGGGAAAAAAAAACCACAACGGCTTTAGACAAAGAAATCCCCCATGTAGGTGGGACCCCCTCCAGGTTCTGCTGGAGGTCTCCTTAGGGTGGCTCCAGCATCATCATGCTCAGGAAGAACTCTTAGGGCTGGGGCTGTCGTGGGGCCAGAGTGATAATTTGGCTGGTAGAGATATCTGGGAAGAAGGAAGAGCTACCAGCATGTGTGGTTGGCAGCTCAGAGGAAAAAAAAACAAACCACCACCCCAAAACATGTCTTTACTTGTGTGCCAAGCCCAGGCAATCCAGGACCTGGGTGTGATAAATTTGGATGCAATGCCATATTCTAGGTGTGCATGAGGGCATTGCTGGAGTGCAGGCTGAGTCTGACAGCATGGGTACCTGTCTCCTTGATTCTGCTAAGAAGCACTTATCATGGAATCACAGAATGGTTTGGGTTGAAAGAGACCTTAAAGACCATCTTGTTCCACCCCTTGCCATGGGCAGGGACACCTTCCACAATCCCAGATCACTCCAAGCCCCATCCAACCTGGCTTGGACACTGCCAGGGATGGGGCAGCTGCAGCTTCTCTGGGCAAGCTACGCCAGGGCCTCACCACCCTCACAGTAAAGAACTATTCTGGTTTCTCCAGCTCAGAGAAAAAAGGAGTAAAAACACAGAGCAAAGAAAGTCAAAGAACTCCCTCCCCACCATTTTGTCATCATAAAAATGTACTCTTTTTTTTTTTTTTAAAGGGTTAGCAGTTGGATGATGCCAGCACTTCCCAGTAAAAAAAAAAAAAAAAAAAAAAAAATTAAAAAAAAAAAATTACCAGTGAGGAACACAGCAGTGGTTTTCTTCCTCTTCAAAGTACAGATATATACCATATACTGCCTGTATTGTGGCTCAGCCTGATTCAGGAGCCAGCCCAGGCTCACACACCAGAAATCCTGCCTAAACCTTCAAAACTCAATTTTTAAGGGGAGTACAGAGCTTGCACTGATACCAGGCAAAGGCAATCTCAGCATGTCCTGGTGTGGGGCACAGATAATGCTTCTCCTGACTGAGCATAACTGCATGTGTCCTACACTTCCTCTGCTTACAGGTGACATTATTTCAACTCTGCTTCTCTGGATAACATTTCAATTTTGTGGGCAATAAATCAAAGGATTTGGAGAACGTACCTGTAAAAATTCTTTCGTCAAACATCCTAGGAGAAAAGTAAAAAAAAAAAAAAAAGAATTAGAAATAGATGCTGCTAATGACTGAATTGGAGGTTTAATAAATGAATAGCATTAAACCAAGCCAAACTAGTAATTTTTTTCATTCTCTAAAAAAAGCGAATGACTTTTTCAGCTACAAAAAGGCATTTTAGCCTGCTGTGCAGCCCAGCAACCTTATGGCATATGCTTTTTAACTAAAGTACCTCTAAATCTGCTTATAAGTCATTCTCTTAATTTAACTTACTGAATGAGGCTGCAATAGGCTGGCTTTACAAAAAGAAATAGTGGGACCAAAGTAGCTGTTTCAATTTCCACTGTAGACCATTGACCATTGTGTCACCTGTCCCCTGAATATTGTACTTTGGCGCTACCTGCAACATTTTCTCATAGTAGCCAACTCTGTTCAGGGCCACATCCCACAGCCTGATCCAGCCTGGTGCAGCCTGGACAAAGCAGGATAAAGTGGCTCCTCTACCAACTGACATCAGGAAAGCTAATCCCTTTTATTTTGCCTGAATTCCATCAATGTTGGTGATTTTAGCCCCCTTGGGAGCTTTGTCCAGGATTTTTCTGCACTGTAGTTTCACACCTCTAGGAAGGGAACAACACAGGTGCTGCAATAGGTAGGGACTGGATAAATCAATGTATTATGAAGCAGATTTTCCTGACAGAGAAGCAAAGCGAGATTGCACAGCACAGTGATAACTGGGAATACATCCACTCCTCTTGCCCCAGCAGAAAGGCAGACATCTAGACACAGGGCTTGGCCTGCAGGTGATACATTCCCATCACCAGGTACAGAGGATCTGCACAAGTGATCAGTGAAAAACAAGGTGGATGGGAATGCCTGTGAGAATATGGATGCTCCTCCCTCCACCCAGGGGCATTGCTCCCATCCACCAAATGTCATCGAAGGTGCTGTAACCACCTTCAAATGTTTGGGGTGGCATCAGCAAAGCCTGGTGCCCATGGTCACTTAAAACAGGGTGGCAGAGCTTGGGGGTGATCATGGTACAGCCAGCTCTGCCACATCCTTGCAAAAAGAGAGAGAGAGATGAAAACCAGAGGTTTGCAGGAGGAAAGGGCTTTTGTGAAAGAGGGTGAAATGAATTTTTTGTGTCAAAACAAACCCTGTGAGCACAGAGGGAGCACAGCTCAAATCTCTGACACTCTTGAGCCATGGACTTCCTTTTGCTTTCCTTGCCACTCACCTTTTGATGACAAAATGGATGTTGTGCCTCTCCTCCAGTATCCGTTTGAGTTTGGGGACACCATAGGTGCAAGGTCTTTTGAAAGGAATTTTGTCAGGGATGCCGATGATCTCCACTGCCTCAGGGTCACAGGCAATCTTCCTGTATGGGACAGGGACCATGTGGTCCAACCCCAAGGCTTCAGCTGAAAGATGAACACGTGGTTTGCATTTGCACAAGTGCTTTGTCTTTTACAGAGGCTAAAACAAAGGTGTGAGTGCTTGAATTAAAGCAGAGAAAATGCCTTCTGCCCTCTCCTCTGCTTGTCCCAGAAAGTGAGCCCAAGGAACAGCTCTCCCATGGGGAATGGGACAAAAAGGAAAGCAGCAGTAAACACACCTAAGTGTCTTCCAAAACTCCCAAACGTGCCCAGTGATGCCCAAACCAGGACTGAGCTGGCCCAAATATAATTCCCAAACTCCTTGTGACCCACCACAGCTCCGTGATTCACAAGCTGCATAGCACGTGGAGTCATAAAATTGTTAATGTTGGAAAAACCTTCTAAGATTGATTCCAGTTGTTAACCCAGCAGCACCATGTTCACCAAACCATGCTTTTTTGAACATTTCAAGGGATGGTGACTCCATCACAACCCTGGGGAGCCTGTGCCAGTGCCTGCCCCTCCTTTCAGTGAAGAAATTTTTCCCCAGTGTCCAATCTAAACCTTCCCTGGAGCAGCTTGAAGCCATTTCCTCTAAATCTATCACTTGTCACCTGGAGAAGAAACTGAGTCTCACCTGGCTACAACCTCCTTCAGCTAATTGTAGGAAGCAGGGAAGGTCCTCCCTGACCCTCCTTTTCTCCAGGCTAAACCCCCACACCTCCCTCAGCTGCTCCTCATCAGACTTGTGCTCCAGATTCTTCCTAAGCTCTGTTACCTTTTGGACACACTCCAGCACCACATATATAAATCACAAGTCAAAGGGCTTGTCTCAAACCCATATACAACTCACAGGTTACACTGCACACATCTACAGCCCATCTGTAACTCAGGAATTACGCAGCCTGGTAGAGATGGCACAGTTGAAGAACCCACCAGCCCCAAGTGATTTCCCAAGCTTCCACCTGCCCAAATGCCCAGGAGTGAAACCAAAACCACTGCCCACGGCAAAGGGAGCACCAACAACATATGCAAGCCACGCAGATGGAGAAAAAAGCAGCTGCAACAACAACCACCTTCCTTTTACCTGCCACATGCATGTAAAAGGGCCACATGCCACTACTCCTGGTGCCTGAGTGCTATGATCCAGCATGCATCATTCCTAGACAGGGCTGCTTTACAGCCCAGTTATAAATTCCTTGACAATGGTGTGGGGTTCCAAACAGAAATATTGACATAACCTTCAGGAGACTGGGAGCTGCTGAGCTAAATGTGTTAGGAAGAGCAGGGAGCTCAAGCATATGGCTTCTGCTGCTGTGTTAGGGAACAAAAATGATTGCTATATAATGATATGCAATCCACAAGCACTGCAGATGCATAATGGGATATTAACTCCTACTCACCATATCTGCTGTTAAAAAGAATTTGCACGCACTCCCTAAGGGTGTTGATGTCTTCAGTTTCTTTTATAAAACTGTCCCACTTATCTATCAAAACAAAATACAAGAAATAAGAAACTTCCATATGGTTCATACACAGCAGATGCACTTTTTTCCTGCAAAGTGCTGCGAAGCAGGAACAAGACTTTAAAAATTATTTCCCTGTTCCTGAGCAAATTTTGCCAGGCTGGCAGACAAGGTCTGGGCCTCTCCAATCCCAGACCTAAGCACTCTCCTTGGCAAGTGCAAAGCAGATTCCTAAGAAATGACCCCATTAAATTTCTCAGCCCTGGAATGAAAGACCCTCTTGGACAGAGCCATCTCCACCTGGAATGAACCCCTGAAAGGTACAGCCCTTTCACAAGTGTATCTTGTCCATCTTCACCTCTTTCCCGAATTATTTTTTCTCCTCTTTAAGGCAGGCATGGGTTTTTAGACTGCACTGCCCTTGTGTGCTGTGGAGGTGGGGAAATGGCAGTCTCCTCTCCACTGCCGATCCCCCCAGGCTCTGCTGCAGAATCCCACTGGGATTAGTGGATTTCAGTCATTTTGAAATAATGCCGAGTTTTCAGCAGGTATGTGCTGCTTGCAGCTGGGGCAAACAGCTTCTCCCAAAGTCATGCCTTGGTTCCCTGTGCAGGAGGCAGAGATGGGAATTCCCAGACAGCCAGCAGTGCTCTAAGACCACTAGCAGCACCTCGGAATGGCAGGGATGGACTGGAGCAGAGATGAAGGTCTTGGCTCCCATGCGAGATGCATCGCCTCCAGCACTGCCAGGTCCCTGCAGAGCATGGACAGCGCTGGGAGACCACTGGGGAGAGATGTGGAGAGGGGAAACCTTTCACTAAGGCTGCCAGCTGCCTTTAATGCTGGAGCAGGACACAGACCTGTCTTGTCATGGACGATGGAGAAGAGGATGCGCTTGGATGAGTGCACATTCTGGATGAGGGGACCTCCGGAGACCGATGATTTCTGTCCTGGACAAGAGGGGAGACAAGGAGAAAGGGCTGATGAGAGCCTGAGCAGTGCTCCAGGCACCACAACAAGACCCTGGGTGCTGTCCCCCACCAACCCTCCTGTCTCTCCTCCACGCACCCTGGCCTGTGACACCTGGTGGGATGCTGGCCAGACCAACCCCGCCATCCCCACTCCTGCTGCCTTTCTGGCCTGGTGGCACAGCACCTGTGATTTTGGGGCAAAAACAGAGGTGTGCCCTGTCAGCACCTTGCAGGCACCCAGGGAAGGGCTGGGGCAGCGCAGCATGGCAAGGGCTCTGCTCATTTCCACACAGGCCAAGCTCTACACTGCTTTTCGTCCAAACAACACCAAAGCCCGCAGCCTGCCCCCAGCAGGGCCGGGGCGGGCGGTGCACCAGGCCCTCATCCGAGAGCAGACTCCAGGCTATTACCACAGCAGTCGCTGTACTCCTGTGAGGAAGGCACCTTCAGCTCTCCCGCCGGCCGGGCCAGCAGCGCCTCGCCCACGGCAGTCGGCGCGGGCAGCCCCGAGGTCACCTCCTGCTTGAGGTCGATGGTGGCGGGGGCGGGCAGCGAGACGCCGTAGAGGAAGTTGGTGATAGCAATGGCCGAGGGGGCGTCCTGGGCGGTGGGTTTGGCCACAGGGCCGTTGGCACCAGAGTCCCGGCTGCCCTTGGAGGCGAGGGAGGAACAAGTTAACTCGATGTTGGGGTTGGGCTCTCGGCTGGGCTCATCTGCTGGCCTGAGGGGAAGGAAGGGAGAAGAGGAGGGAAAAACAGGTTCCTTTGGGCCCATGGCACTGCTGAGCTGCAACAAGCAAGGATGTGGATAGGGAAGAAGGGCCGTGCCTAGGAGGGTGGGACATGCTGCACCACCAGCTGCCAGGCTCCTTCCTGAGGAGCGCCATGAAGACAATTACAGGGTTAGAGCACCTCTCCTATTTGGAGAGGCTGAGGGAATTGAGATTGTCCAGCCTGGAGAAGAGAAGGTTCTGGGGAGAACATACTCTGGCCTTCTGTTACCCAAAGGTACTGGAGAGCTGGAAAGGCAGCTTTCCAACAGGGAAAGCAGGGATAACAGGACAATGGGGAATGGTGTCAAACTGAAAGAGGGTTGGTTTGGATTGGATTAGGAAGAAATTCTTCCCTGTGTGGGTGGTGAGGCCCTGCCACTGGTTGCCAAGGGAAGCTGTGGCTGCCCCATCCCTGGCAGTGTTCAAGCCAGGCTGGATGGGGCTTGGAGCAACCTGGGACAGTGGAAGGCATCCCTGCCCACAGCAGGGGCTTGGAATGAGATGGTCTTTAAGGTACCTCCCAACACAAACCAGTCTATAGTTCAGCTCTATGATTCAGAAGGTACATCCATCACTCAAACTCCTGAGCATCTCCAGGCACCTAAATGGTTCTTGTCTCTTTAAGTGGGGCTGGGTAGTCTTACAGTAGTTCAAAGCATTTTTACTAGCTAGGACCAAGCTGCCCAGCTCCATGCCCAGTGCATTTAAGGGGTAAAACTTTTAATGACCACAATCACTTGGCTCCACTGCCTATGCCAGCCCCCAGCACCCATGGCACATTCAAAGAGGAGCTCAGTCAACCCACAAATGAGTTTCAGACTGAAGAAACCAACCTGCTCCACATGAGACAGGGAGCCACAAGCTCACAGACAGCTCAAATTCTGCGTGTCCTACTTTTAGCTGTCTCAGCCTGATTTTCCAGAAGCATCAAGCCTTTAGAGGAGGTATTTGGTCATGCTCAGCATTTTTCTGAATGGATCTGAGGTGCTGCCAGCCAGGCAAATGCAGGGGAAATGCACCTAAAACTACTGAACCCCTTGCGTAAATGTGGCCAAAGGGGGGAGTTTGCTCTGCTGCAGTCCCCCACTTCCCTCCTTGTCTGGCATTAAAAAACCCATTTCAGCCTGGGAAGACACTTGCAGCATTTACCCTGGAAATCCCTCTGGAGATAGAAAAGCACTTAGCTTACCGCAGTGGAAATTTTGGCAGAGACACATAAAAAGATGCAGTTAATGTGCATGTTTACACACACTTTATATAGAAATGAGTCTGAAATGGACTCAAGCCCCCCAGCACGAACAAATCTCTTTGCAAGGCTGGATTTGGCATGGCTGGGCCCAGGTTTATTGGTCTTGAGGAGAAACTGGGACATGGGAGGGACCCTCCTGCCTGTGCCACACCAAATCATCCTCCACAATGTTGTAAGATACACCATCCCAAGGGCTCGCTGCTCTCCTTGGAGGTCCCCAGAATTACCTTTTTAGTCTGAAGCGGATGCTGTGGCTGTGCTCTAGGATGGCCATCAGGGATTTCACATCATACTCCAAGGGTTTCTTAAAGCTGATCCCCTCAGGCAAGCCGGTAACTGCCAGCGAGCCCGGCTCTTTCAGGAACCTCTCGTAGGGCAGAGGGACCACGCTGCTCTTCCCCATGGCTTCACCTGGGGAGGGGACAGAGTTATACACTGACAGCTACCCTGTACCCCTGACCGTGCCTGAGCTGGGCTGGAGGGGTAAAAGCAAGAGCAAGAAATACCAACAGAATCATTAGGAGAAAAAAAAAACATTCCTACCTTCGCACTTAGCATGCGAGGCACTCCAATTCCTTTCTAAAAGCACTAATTAATAAAAAGCTCATAAAAGCCAATAAGCAGATGTCTCATCATTCAGGTTTCACAGTAGAATCCTCAGTTGGGGTCACTTGGCATAAGCCCACCCCTGGGAGTGCCCAGCCATATGCCAGTGAGGTACATGGCCATCAGCAAGGTGGGAGGGAGCCAAAGGCTGACAAATAAGGCAGAGGAGCTCGCAATGATTTTATCTCATGCTTACTGAGATATTCTGGGAACCTCATTTCTAGTCAGTTTTCTTATTTTACCTCCTGGAAGAACGGAAAGCAGTTTGATTGCTGTTGCTGTCAAGCAGCTTTGATTCACTTTGACAGACAAGGAAAAAAACCAAAACCAATAATCTCCCTCCATCCCACTATTCACAGACAGTGTGAACATCAATACATTTGACTGCACAATCACCTCCAGCAACCCAGAACTCTCACTTGCTCCCCTCAACACTGGCAAGATAGTCCCACCATGTCCCCACCATGTGCCTCTGGCTCCATTTTACCTCTGACACCAAAATCTCCCTAAGGAATCAGGTACAAATTGCTTTCACTTCCCTGGCAGCAGCATACAAGCAGGGAGCATTGCCATTATATAGGGATTTTCTAAATCAGATGAAGAGCCTGTGTGCCCAAACCAGGGCTGCCCTACTATGCTTTGCAGGCAAAACACCATCAGAAAAACAGCCTGCTCTGAAAGATTTCAAGGAATGGCCAGAACTCTCAAGCTACTCTCTGGGGAAAAATTACTCTGGAAACCAACCCAAGCCACTGTGATCAATAAACATGGTGCTGGAAGCATGAAGCACAAAAAACAGCCATGCAGGAATGCAACCTGTCTGGCAAAGCAGTGTCCAGATGCAGAACATCTGGTGGCATGATACAGTGCCTGCACCTTCATCTGCAGGCTGCGGGGCAGACAGAGTAGATTAGGAGACCTTTAAGTTGTTGAGGGATTTTATACTGTGAATTTTCGTTTCAATCTTTTATTTTCTCTCTCTTCTTAAAAAAAACCAAAAAAAACCCCACAAAAACCCAATACTAAAAGATCTTTTACAGAAACACTGCAGATCTTGTGACACTGCCAGCAAAAGTGATTTTGGTAGCAAGTGATTACTAAAAGTGATTTCTTCAACATGTCCTTTGAAGGAATGCATTATAACTAACGATGTGCAACTTGCACGAGCCATTAAGGCTTCTTATAGGGAGGATTAATAATATTTTAATTAAGCAAATAACCAAAGTTTTAAAATAAGCCTTTGAACCATGACATCTTGAGTTTACTTTCTGACAGTTTCCCTGCCCCAGTGTGCTGGCTCTAGAAGCTCTCCACCTCCCTTCATCACTTCTCTTCATGACTGGGAGAAGCTCCCAATGTCCACAGTGGCTCCTTATCAACCCAATGCTCAAGAAATCCCCAAACATATTTTTATGGGGACCGTGTTATTGTCAAGGTGACCTTCAGAAGTCTTGCGCTGCTGTGCAGAGACTCATGGTTTAGCTAAAGAGACAATAATCATCATTAATGACTGTTTAATAGAAGCCACTGGTAATCAGTCATCCTGTTGGTGCAGAGATTACCTGGCTCTGGAGGGAATCTTTTTGACTGAGCATTTTAAAAGATATTTTGTTTCCAATCATTATTGATGGAAGGATAAAAAAAAAAGCCCTAAGAATCCTAATTGTTAAACTCTTTCAGTCCTCTCAGTGTTACAAACAGAATCATCCTGGGCATCTACTATCTCCTGTGTATTTCTCCCCACTCAACCAGGAGAGGCTCTTCCCAGTGGGAATGAAGGGAGGGCAGCAAGCAGCTTTGTCAGGTTTCACCACAGAGCAGCTCAAGGATGGAAACAGCTGATATTACTGAAGCAGCAGCAAAGGCAGAATTACACCCAGTGCCAAAGCCAAAACTACAGCCCCAGGGATGCCCAACCTTCTTTTGCTATGGCAATGCTGGCCATGCTGGGTTGAGGACGTGGCCAGTGTGTCCCCATGCACCTCCAGACACCTTGAAACTGTAAAGAACCTGACTAACCATCCAGTGGATGGGCTGCCTGGTTCATGAACCCCATGCAGATAGACCCTGATCAAGCTTTTCTAATGCAATTATATATTTATTGTATGTCAGATTTTAATAATTCACATATTCCCAAGAGGACAGCAAAGTTTGGCACTGTCCCAGCAGCAGGAGAATGAGACCTGTAGTTTAGAGAGGGAATTCACCAGCAAAAACCACCCTCTCCATTCTGTTCCCTTGGTTCTTCTGCATCATCCCTTCCCTCATTCTTGGGCCCAGCCTTTGGAAGGCAGCAATAGGATCTGATTGCTCCCATTAATGGGAATATTCCCTCTAAGTCCTTTAAGTGGCTTCAGAAAATTTCAGGGACTGTCTGTCCCAGGGAAGAAGGGATGCCATCTCCCTTTTCTGTCTGTGAAGCCCATGGAAGATGCCAGCAATAGGCAGCAGCAGCAACTCCTGCCTGTGAGCCCAGCGTGGTTGGTGGTGGCTCCCATTATCCCCCTTTTGTTGTGTGGGAATGCCCATTCCCAAATCACATATACAAACAGGGGCAAAGCCTGCACTTTGCACTCAGGGAGACCTGCAGAAGCCCAGCAGGGCTCTACCAGGCCCTGAACCTCAAATGGTGATGGGGAGCTGCAGCCAGAAAAGCCAAACAACCCAGTTCTGCAGCTGGTCCAGCCACAGGGCCTGAACTCCCCCAAAGCATCATGCAGAGCTAACACAACCCACTCAGCAACATGGGGGAATAATTGGGGCTTGTTTTCCCAAGCCAGTATTGCTTTTCCTACCCTGACTAGCATAGCTCTAGAGGTGCTGCCAGGGCAACAGCCAGCAGCATGGTCACTGCTACCAGACACTTCCATGGGTGTTCCAGTGGATCCCTGTGAGCGAGAAGAAGGTGCTGCTGCTGCTCAAGCCACTGCAGATTGGGCCTGGAAGGAGCTCTGCAACCCACTGGGTTCCATACCAGCAGCCATATGGTCATCTATATTTAATTGCAGAAGCTTTACTGCTGGGGATGATGCATGTGCTGGAATGGCACCACCTCATCTCTTGAAGTTGGGGCTGCAGGGCCACGTGCTAGAAAAAATCATCTGTTTTCTTTTTAAATAGACTTGCCAGGGAAAAGAGGGAGCGAATCTGCAGAGCTCCAACACTGTGCTATGAAAGAGCTGCTGTGGATGCAGGGGCAGGGATAAAGCTGTGCTTGGAAATCACATTCAGGACATCACAGACACTTCCCCTGGTCAGGGGAGACAAAGGATGCTTTATCCAGCACAAGGATTTTTTTGTCTCAGTTTGGGGCACTGGAAAACTAAGAAGCAGTGGCCAAATCCCATCTGAATGCAGTGCTAACTCTCTACAGGAGCACATTTCACCATGCTGCCCCTGCCAGGCACCTGCTCCCACGCCGAGGAGCCGGGCTGGAAGTGAAAGTCATAGCTGGTGGCAGTGCTGGGCAGCTCAGTGAGCCCCAGGGACATTCCACATCCCCAAAGGGAAGCATGAAGGTTCTTACTATAAAGCACATCAAACACTTCCTCTACCATCTTCCTGAGGAGGTACACATCTGATCCCTGGTCCGGGGAGACCCTGAGCACCCTTTGCCCGCACTCCTTTGCCTTCTTCTGCACCTCTGCATCCTGCTCCTTCCTCTGCTGGATTCCTGTGGGGGAGAGGAGAAAACAGGAGTCACTGTGGTGAGAAGGGGTGATGCCTCTGGCTGCAGGCAGGTGTCCCAGGTCTCCCACCCAGCTTGGATGAAATCACACTGGGTTGATCCCAGCAGCCCCCGGCGTGCAGGGAAAGGCACTGGCAATAGGCAGCGGTGCCAGCAGCAGGGTCAGTCATCCAGTGCCTGCCCCCTTTTCCCTGGCTTCTCCCACTCATCCAGACTGAAACGTTTATGACTAATTGGGCAGTCCATTTCTAGTCTCTGGTTTCAATCTGCTTAGCCTTCAATCTCTCAGGAGAAGAAAATCCACCTTTCTTAGAGGCTTTTTTGCCCTTCAGCATCACGTAGCTCAGTAATACCAGTTATTTCCTGCTAATTTCCCCCATTAAACTTCAAATAAAGCATATCTTCAGCATTGACTTCTTTGCATCTCTAAATGCACAGAAAATTAGACACTACAAATGCATTATTGCTGTTCTATCCACAGTAATTTGCAAGGGATTTTCAGTGACAAAGGACTAATTCCTTCATCATCCTCAACAAACTCCTACTGTCAAACCTGGATGCTGCCAGGGTGCTCAAGAAAGAGCTTGTAGAACCTTCTGTGGAAAAGGTCCATGGCTGGGACATCTCAGGGAGTGGGTCAAAAGCAACATGGGATACACACAGAACTAGACACAGGAAAGTAAACAGTCACCATGCCACCCATGTAAAGCTCCACATGCCTCCCACAGCATGGCAAAACAGGCCCTGGAAAACTTTTCTGGGGTGTTTTACCAAGGCTGTGAAATGCATTTGCATCTGAATCCTCCAAGTACTGCTTCTCCCTCCTCCACTTAATCAGACACTCATTCTGATCACTGTCAATTCCCCCCATGCATCAAGAAAGGCAGAACCAGAGGTTCAGATAAAGGAGGGTGTTCAAACAAGGTCTGGGTCTCAAGGAGATAAGAGGTTTCTTACATCTCCAAGTGATGTCTGTTTTAGATTAATTCAGATCTTTCTAAGAGGGCAGGAAGAAATCAGAAGCACTTCCTGGGATATTCTCCACTGTGTGCCAGTTGTAAGGGCTTTATGGAGTGGAGTTGAGCCTGGGCCTGTATAACTCAAGACAAAGTTACCACATTTCACCTTGCATCATCCACTTTACCCAAACCCCATGCTCAAGATTTCAGTTTTCAACCAGACATGACAATTTCTTTTTGACAAAGGTATAAATGAAACCAAAGAGAGGGGAATCAGGATCTAGTGCCAGGTGCTTTGCCCCCACACAGTGGTAGGTCATCAACCAGGATATATCACCAAATCAGAGAACAGTTTGGGTCAAAAGAGACCTTAAAGACCATCTGATTCCACCCCCCTGCCATGGGCAGGGACACCTTCCACTAGACCAGGCTGCTCCAAGCCCTGATCATCCTGGCCTTGAACAACTTCCATGGATGGAGTAGCTGCAACTTCTTTGGGCAAGCTGTGCCAGTAGCTCATAACACTCAAAAGAAGAATTCCCTGCTAACATCTAATCTAAATCTCTCCCCTTTCAGTTTAAAACCACTCTACCTTGTTCTATCATTACCTGCCTGCTCAAAAAGTCACTCTCCCTCTTTTTTGTAAGCCCTCTTTAGGTACTGGAAGGGGCTCTCAGGATTCTCTAGACCCTTCTCTTCTCCAGACTGAACAACCTCTTTCAGCCTGAGGAAACACAAGGGAGTTCCCTCCCTTTGGCCACCCCACTGCCATCCACATCTTGTGGGTTGAGGGAAGGGAAGGTAGAGTTGCCCATGAGTATAGGAAACATCCCCCAAAATGCCTCCTGTCCTGCAGAATCCAGTGGAGGATAACTAATGATGTCTCTTGTGAGAGGCTGGAATGGTGGAGTTGGGCAGCAGCTGCCAGGGCAGCAGGAGGAGGGGCTGGGCAGAGCCATGGCAGAGAGCTGCTCCTGCAGAGCCATGCAGTGAACAACCCAAGCAGACAGCGAGCTGGGCAGCTTCACAGCACTGGTGTCACCAGAGCAAACCCTTCCTGAACAATCTCTCCAATGGATGAAGCACCTCTGGGGTTTCTGTCAACACCATGTATTTCTCTCCACTGACATCCCACCATGGAACAGATCTGGGTCTGGTGCCCTCAGCACCACCAAAACCAGATCCCATTCCAGCTTCTGCATTGAGTGAGGAAAGCAGTAGCTAGCATGCTGGGGATGATGCTGTCCAAGAACAAGGTGCCCATTACAGAACAGCTCCCAAAATCCCTTCAGCTCCCAGACTGTTTTTTGGAAACTGGCAGAGGTACAGAGCTGGGACAGAAGGCTTGCAGCACACAGGTATCCCTCAGATACTTGGTGAATCTGATCTGAGACTGGGGGAACACAGCTCCTGCTCAAGGTATCCTGTCACCACTGTTCATCCCTCAAAAGCACGAGAAACTCCTCAACCAACGCTTCCAGCTACCAAATCCATTCCTGTTCTTCCAAAAACCAGGAAAAAAGCCTTGGACCAAGACAGCCTTTCTGCTCCTGGGAGGATCACTAGGACAAACTATTTCTGCTAAGTCCTCAATACTCCAGCAGTGTGGCAGCACTGCCGGAGGCTAACAGCAGCAGGGCAGCAGAGCAGCATTCCAGCCCTGAGCCACCTCAGGGAAGGACGAGAGAAGAGCCAGGGCATGCAGTGCCCTCCCTGGCAGGGAAGAGGCTGTGCCTGCAGTTCCCTCCCAACTTCTCCATCACTTCAAGCACCACTCATCCCCATGGGCTGGCAGCCAGCAGTGTGGTGCCCCCAAACCACAACCCCTCAGCAGGAGTCACAGCTGGCACGACCGCAGCACCAACCTTGGCACGGCAGGCGGCGCCGGTGCGGATACTCACGGCAAAACTTCTGGAAGTCAGCCTGCAGCTCCTTGCGGGCGCTGAGGAAGACCCTTCCCTTCTCAGTGCCCACCACGAAGGCGCTCTCCTCATGGACGGCGATGCAGGCCACCTCTGCGTTCAGCTTGGAGAGGGCCGAGCACTGTGGGAGGCACCAGGTCAGCAGAGCACAGCCGGGGGGAGCATCCCTGCTGCCCACCCATTGCCACTTCCCAGTGGGGTTTTTATCCCTTCCCATCAAAACAGTGTTCTGGTTTATGTCAGGATTTCATGGGTTTATGACATCCCCTAAAAATTTCGGTGACTTTACAGCTCTACAAAAATATCTGTCTGGAAAACAAGAACTATTTACCCATCGTTTTATTTCACTTTTTCCTATCCTAAAAATAAACATTTTATTGCATTTCTTTAAAAGAAAACGTTCCTGTAAAAAAAATCTAACAAAAAACCCACACCACAACCGATAACAATTTGCATTTTTCCACCAGCTCTAATGGAATAAGGAACACAGGAATCTTATTTCAGCTGCAGAACACTAATATGGTCAAAGTCCAGATTAGTTGAATGATTCTTCTTGTACAGTTATGCAAAACAATAAAGAGATGGAAAAAACTTCTTCCATTAATCCATTTTATGTAACATGCCCTTCCTGCTCGACATAATACACATGTATATGCATTTTTATTAGTATTTTTTAATATTATAATAGTTACTCAGTGCCAGCAGCCTGAGTCATATTCCTACAGCTACAGCACTGGTGCTAGGAAGATGCTATTGCCAGATCATGATTTAAATGGGTAAAAAGGGGGGATTTTCCCAGCACCAGCCCTGGTTAGACACATCAACAACCCCACAGAGGAGCTGGAGGATGCTGGCAGTCAGGGAGGGAGCAGGAGAGCAGGGGGGTTACATGGACCAACCCCCCTTAGCTCCCTGCACACACCTACAATGAGCTTCTCTTGTGTGGGCTTAAACTAGCTTCTAATACTAGGTCATTTTACCTCCTGCTCACCTTCTTCAAGGAGGCACTGAGTCAAATCCCACAAAACAGATATTTTTAAGAAACCTCCTTTCAAAACCCAGTCGCAAAGACAAGTATTTTGCTCAAAAATACTTGAGTAAGGTATGTGAGATTTGGAAACAGAACAAATCCAAACCCTAAGCCTGCTTGGTGACATGCACATGGCCCTGTGGTTTATTTACCAGGCACACAGGCAGCTAGGTTTCAGTGAGCAGGGAGCTTGCCATTGGTGAAGTGCTGGGATAAAGGCTGAATTTGAGGAGCAGCTTGGCTCCCTGGCCTCAGTGTAAGCACCTAACAAGGACTGCATAATAATGTATATTCGTTAAGAAGCCAAACTATGGTAACATAATTTGCTGTACAGGATGGCATGTATATAAATCATCAAAGCTGCTTGGGGTGCGTAGGCTCCAGGGAACCTGCTCCTTAGTGGGGTGGTGATGTCAAAGAGAAGGAAATTGGTATTAATGAAAAAACCTCTACCCGCATAGAGAGGAAAACATATCCTAGATAAATACATTACATATGACTTGACTTTAAAAAGAGAGAGCTATTTAGCACATCTCATTGCATTAGACATTTGTTACTACACATCCGCTTTCCCTTCTTGATCACATTCACAGTTAAAAATAAGATTAGCTCTGGTCCACGAGACTTAATCCAGACAGTTATCTTGTTTATGTAAGCACGGCTGACTTAGGCAAGGTTTCCACCGGGAATTCTACGTCAAAAGATATGAAAGTTCTTTTCTTTGTTCTCAGAGATAAAAAGGCATTGTTCTGCTGCTGTGTAAATGCTCACGGTAACATTGGTAAAACAGCAAGAAAAAAAAAGCCAACCACCCTTCAGCCAGTTGATACCAACATAAATATTAATGGGAAAATAATACACATCTGAGATTAACTTGTGCTGACTTTATGATCCTTATGGCTGTCAGGGCAGGAAAGGGTTTTTATTTCTCAGCACTTCCCTGGGCTTTCCAGCAGCAGAGGAGAGCGGAATGAGCTCACCAGGCATCCTGTGCCAGCCCTGCACCCAGACAGCCTTGCTAAATGGAGGCCAAAGGAGGGAGGGGGGTGGGGACAGGGGTGCCACTGGCCTCTTACCATGGAGTCTAAGGCAGACACTAAGCTGGTGATGATTTCGTCTCTCTGGGGAAAAACCATATTCCATTGGTCAGCTCTGGAGGTGGTGAGTGTCACATCTAAAGGCTTCCCTGCCAAGGCCATATTCACCTGAAAATAGAAAGAAATAAAAGAGCTAGGCATCACTGTTACTAACGGAGAGCTGGAGCTGGGCATCACCACAGGAGCTCCACTACCATCGTGTGCTGTGAGAGCAATGCCGGCACAGGTACAAAGGGGAAACTGAGGCACGCAGGGAGGCCAGAGCAGCCTGAATCCCACAGTCCCCATGTGGCAGACAGCTGCAGGAGGCAGACAGCTGCAGGAGCTGCTGAGCTGTAATCAAACCCTGGAGCCCATGCTGTGTGTACCAGCAGTGACCAGATCATCTCTGCATTTGAAGCTCACCCTTGAGGAGATGCCACCATTGTGCAGGGGCCACTGGACCAGCTGCATGGTGGGACACCCCAGATGTCCATCCTGGGGCCATGCAAGCCAGAGGATGTGGTGCTGAAGTGGACACAGAGCACTCCTGTGCTCTGAGGGCAGGTCTGAGCAGGGGGTGATGGCTCTGCCCCCACAAAGACACCATGCTCACTGTCCTTGTGCCTCCTGCTCTAAATCCTGGGCAAGAGGAGAGCCTGCCACCCAAAAGTGTCCCTGAAACAGATCAAAGTCACAGGGTGCTCTGCTTTCACCCCAAGGGAGAGATGCAGCTCATGGCAAGGGACTCCTTAATCAAATCACCCCATTCAGCAGTTCTTGGTGTCTGGGGGAACAGGACAAGGTGGAGAGCAGGGCAGGGACCACACATCTGAAAAGAGGCTCAGCCCCAGAATCTCCATCCCTCACAGCCAAATGGGGAGAAATGCTGTGACCCATCCACAAGTGCAGCAACAGCATCAGGTTTCTGCACCTCAGTGTTCATGCCTCATCTCCACTCAGGGGAATGCCAGTGCTGCAGGAAAACTAAGGCAAGGTCTCACCCTGCCCAAAACAGCCACGCTGGGACACCCACACTCGAGACAGCAGCACCCCCAGCACCCACCACACCCCTCTCAGCTATGGCCCCTCCACCTGGAGGGCAGTGTCACACCACCCAGCTTTAATCCTGCAAATAAAGGGCAGCAAGTTAGCTCATAAGCCACTTGAACCAGATCATAAATCATGTGCTTGCAAATGGATGAAAGAGCCTAGAGAATCCCTAACAAGGCCGGATGGGCAGAAGGTGGGGAATATGAATGGAGCTGCCTGCACATAACTCAATTTGCCACTCAGTCAATAACCACAGCTGCCCAGCCTCACGGAAAACATGGGCTAAAGGCAACAGCAAAACTCACCTTCCTGCCCTAGTTTGCACCTGTGTCCAAGCAGAAGGAATTTGAATGCAAAGCAGAGGTGTGTTGACCCATGAAACTGGGGAAATGCTGGCTTTTAGCCCAAAATAACAAGCTCCTCCACACTGGCATCTCTGCAGGTGCCTGAGCACACACATGTTATGAAAGCATCACAGAATAGTTTGGGTTGGAAGGGACCTTAAAGGTCATCTCATTCCAACCCCCTGCCGTGGGCAGGGACACCTTCCACTATCCCAGGTTGCTCCAAGCCCTGTCCAACCTGGCCTCGAACATTTCCTGGATGGGACAGTCACAGCTTCTCTGGGCAAACTTTTATAAATATCTGCAACAAGCTAATGAAAAGGGGAGACAAATCCCATTAAACAATAATGACTGAATTTCAGGAATTGCACTCTGGATGAGCCCTCCAGGATTTTCCCCATGTTGCCAGCTCTTGAAAGCAGCCAAGGAGTGCTGAGGCTCCACTGGCACCTGCAGACAGCAGAGCTGGAACCTCAGCCACACTAACAGCTGCCCAGGAAAATCCTTTTCACCCATCACCCATCCGACACTTTCTAACAAAGATCATCTCCTCTGTGATGATCCTGGGGGGAATGAACCTGGCCTAACTGTGCATCAGCTTGGAAAATAAAGCAGGAGACCGAACACACGGTCCTGCAGCTGGGCACAGACCCCAGGTGTCCCCGTGCTGGGGACAGGCCTGTGCCAGGCACCTCCAGCTTCACCATCACAAGAAGCTGCAGCAACAGCAGGAAGCAATCTGCCTTGCTCCATCGCTGCAGTTTGCATGGATGGACAGACAGACAGACAGACAAGAGCCCATCTCATCTGCAGAGCTCCCGAGCAGCTTCCTGAGCACAGCTCTGCAGGAGTAGGGGATGTGAGATTCCATATTTTCATGGATGCTGTGCTAATAGGAGGAGCCTTCTTGCAACTGGCAGGGAACAGGGAGGTGCTGGTGGTGCCAGTGCTGGGCACCAAGCTGAGCTGGGGACCAGGCACTGCCTTGCTCCAGGGAGCATCACTCCCTTCTTAAACCCCCAAGCACTTGCTTAGAAAACAACTTTACTTTGATGCCTGTACATGTCTCTGAGTGCCCTATTTATCATTAAATATGGCTGCTTTGGACATTCTGCTGCCTTCTAGCAGCATTTTGGAGAACCAGCCCCTGCCTTGGTGGGGCTGGTTGCATCCACTCAGAGAGCTCTAGCTGCACCAACCTGCTCAGCCATGGCCTCCCACAGGAATCAGCACTTCCAGGGAAGAGATGCTCCTCTCTTGGCTGCAAAAAGCAAAGCCACAAGCTGGATCTGGCTGCAGAGAGGGAACCAATAGGAAAGACAGGGGTAACATCAATGGGAAGTGGGGCAGGGTGCCTGCATCCCCTTCCTATCCTGCAGGAGATGGGGACAAAAATAATCCCTTTCCCCTGGCTGATTGTTTAGTAAGTAAAAGCAAGAATCACTCAACAAGAAAAAAACCCCAAGACATAACAAAAAGATGACCCAAGTAACACAATGGGATTTTAAGGGGTGGGGGGGACAATATTCCAGTAAAGCTTTTAATCATTTGTGGTCACAAAGAGCATTACAGTGGATTTACAAAAGGGTGGAATAAAAGAGAGGAAAGAAAACTTCACTAGCAAGTGCTAGGCTTATTTAAATCAAATTAAGACATAGGGCTTGAAGTTGTTTGTCTAATTAAAGGGAAAGTACTCTTTAGGAGAACTGGGGTAAACCATTCTTACAGCATTTGGGGCTGGCAACAGGGAGCAAGGTGGGTAGGATGGGTGCAGAGCAGCCTGCCCCACTTCCTGGGGCTCCACGTGCCTGTCCTACTGAAACCCCTCCCTGGGACACCACCAAAGGGTCACTGTCACCTTCCACAGGGGTCCTGCTCCAGGTACAGCCCCATCACACCTCTGCAAACTGAGTCTCAATCCCAGGAGCACAGGTTGGCTCTGGGACCATCACACCAATGTCACAGGGCCAAAGCAAACATTTGCAGATTGTTTTAATATTTTTTAGGTTTTCTTTTAAAAAAAGTTATCAAATTTTATTATTTTTTAAAATGATTTCTCATCCACAAAGCGATCTCAGGGGAACAGGGTGCTGTGCAATAGCTGGCATAGGATGTCATCCCCTGCATGGCTCTTACAACATGTCTCTTGATAATCCTGGGAAAATTAGAAACTTGGCCCTGGGGCAGTTTCACTCATGAATCACCTGTGCTGCAGCAAAGGAAAAACCAGGCACCTTGAGAGGCTCATGAACTCCTGTGGAATGGGCCAGGGGCTCCCCAGCCCTGCACCCTCAGGAGGCACATCCCCTCACCAGTCCCTCGAATGTTTCCATGGGGCAGCATCTCACCAAGATAAACATCCTCCAGCAGAGCTTCCCACCGTTTCCAAATCCTATGGAGCTAACAAAACAGTAAAAACAACCCCACCAGTAAGGCACTGACAACCCTCCAAAGGAAATTTCCTGCCAGAGAGTTGTTATTATACCCCTCAAATTATAAACAGGTCCCATTAGGAGAAGTAGAGAAGTAGAAGGGGTTTATGTGATCCAGCAACTCACACAATATGCTCTTGGCCCACTCAAAGACTGAACTGGCAGGGTACTCCTGGTGTTAAGAATGGGAGAGTTTTCATCCCCCTTCTTCCTTATCTTCCAAAGTCTTACAATGATTTTCAACCCCATGTCACACCCAGAAGCAACAGCATCTTATTTATTAAGCTGAGCTGGTGTTTCTACACTAGTCCTTGAAACAGACCCTCCACTGCCATCCTCCCTTGCCCCTCACCTTGCTGTGCATGCAAGTCTTATACAGCATAAATCCCTAGAATCTCATTCCTCAAGGGAAGCTGAACATTTGTCCAGGACTTGCAAATCTGGACTGAATGACTGGCTCCCCATACTTTCACTCCTCTGGGCCACCCTTGCCAGCAAGAAAAAGGCAAGGCAATGACCCCTTTTTTGGGAATTACCCAGGGCCAAACCCAATGCAGAGTGGGAGATGCTGTGAGATGGGAACAACTAAATGCCCAGGAGGGATGGAGCACAGCCCTCAATCACTGCCTGTTACACTGACTCTGCCAGTACTGGGGTTTTGCTGCCAATGCTGAATCACAGAATCATGGAATGCTTTGGTTTGTAAGGGACCTTAAAAGTCCATCACTTTCCAATCTCCTGCCATGGGCAGAGACACTTTCTGCAAGACCAGGTGCTCAAAGCCCGGTCCAAACTGGCCTAGAACATACTGGGTTTAAACTAATTAATTTGTTTTTTCCTGTTGGTCTATTGTATCTTACAAATATAACTGTGCATTCCCACCATGTGAAGCATCTTTTGTACTGAGGACCTGAAGGAAGGAACATCAGACCTCAAAAACACCTTGGGGAAAAGCATCCTCAGTCTGGGGCCCCGACCCAAACCCATTGGTGGATGTCACAGTCACATATTCCAGCTCAGCCCTAAAACTACCAACCACACCCAAGGGCAACAAGTTGAAGAGCACTGGGTCAGACCCAGCACCCAGAAAGGGAGAAACAAAAGGTAGGGAACAGCACAGAGAGCCCAGAAGAGATGCTGCCACTGCTGCCTGCTTGTCCTGTGGAGATCCCAACATCCCCATGGAAATCCCCCCATACCTGCCCACCCACAATGCTTACAAAGCCTCTGATGGTCTGGACAAGTTCCCTGTTCAGGGAGCTAAATAGGAACAGAAATTAATGAGAGCTTTGGCTATTCAGCATGCTGGGGGTTAAAAAAAAAAAAAAAAAAGGGGGGAAAGAAAAAAATTGACCATTGCACTGGTCCTGCCCACAGTTCCACACAATAGTGACAGGAAATTATCCACTTATTCATTTTTCCAGGAAAATTCTACCTGTTGCCTCAGGGTTTCTGAGGAGATGGTGGGAGGCCCAAATGAATAAACTCAGTTCCAGCAAACAAAAAGAAAAAAAAATTATATATATCTAAATCTTGATGAAATATAGATTTATATATATATATATATATTTAGAGGTCAGTCTTCAGATGGATTACAGGCCCTTTATCCTCCTGGGTAGTGGAGGGGCAGCTTGGGGGTATATTAGAGCAGGGGAAAGCACAGCTGGGGTGGGAGACTTTTAGAGGTACTTGGGTTTCTTGGCCACCTGAAATGTTTGACAGGCTGCAGGATGTTGGACAGCACATTCAGGCATCTCCATCCCCCCAGGACCAAGGGAGCAGGATCAGTGTCCTCAAGCCCATCTGCTGGGAGGACACTACCAGCTCATGAACATAAGGATGAGATGACAGTGATTTTATTTGTAATTGCCTGTTACTCCATGAGGGAACATTTAAAGGAATTTTTAAAGCTTACACTCCAGAAGATACTTAGGCAATTAGTCCTGGCTATCACTAAACATGTTTTAAAATGGACCAGGAGTTATCCTGATTGGAGCCAGAGGCAGAAATAATGTCCTTTGATAGTACCAGGACAGTGTCCCCACTCCAAGTGAGGGCTCATCCCTGTGTCCCATCCAGGGACATCACTTTGTGGCAGGACCCACACTAAGGATTATCCCACCAGTGAGGATGGGGCAGTGACACAGAAGGTATTTCCCTATCCCACTCCATCCCAGGGATTTTGGAGGTCCCATTTTTGCAGGTAGTTGTGATCAGTGAGCTGGAGCCACTTGAGCAAAAAGCCCTGGAAACCACACCAGGCATAGCAAAGGCAAAGCTAGGGTAGGGACCAGGCTTGAATTTCCATGTGTGGTTTTTTTCTACTTGCTCAAGCAAAAAGCAGTATGAGTGGAGCAGATGTGACCAAAGCCATCTTGGATGCAGGAGCACTGTGACAGTCCCATCCTGCCAAAGAGCTGTCCTTGGGGTTTTTGCTGCAGCACTGGAGATACCTGCTCCACATGGGCAATTTGGTTTAACCCACCTGTCCTGCCCAGCTAAACCCTAATCCCTTAGACCTAAATCAGTGCCAGACTTCAGCCTCTGTGGCCACATCACCTCCATCTCGAGCCATGCAAATCATGTCCATGCCAGGATGGTTTAATGTGTCCCTAACAGGTGGTTGGTGAGCTGCCCCATTAGCACCAATGTCAATGGTACAGCAGATACAGCACTCACAAAATGCCCAGAAATCCCCTCAACTGTCTAAACACCCTGAAAAGCCCTAATGCATGTCCTGTGTGCGGGTGTCCCTGCAGCACAGCTCTCCTGGGACAAGCAAGGAGCTCTGGGTTTTGAGGGACCCCAGGTGCCATGCTGTCACACCCCCAGTGTGAGAAGCATCTGCTGAGGACACACCTGATCCCCTAAACATGGGTGTCCATGCACCCCCAATCCCAAACCTGGTCACACTGCTGCCCCATCTCTCCACAAATCCAAAAATTCTCTTTTATTTTTGTACCTTTCACAGAATCACTGGATGAACTAGGTTGGAAAAGATCTTTGAGATCAAGTCCAATGCCTCCTCATCAACAGAAGCATGCCACTGAGTCCCACATCCAGTCTTTTTTTAAGCTCCTCCAGGGATGGTGACTCCACCACCTCCCTGGGCAGATGATTCCAGCACCCAATCACTCTTTCAGGGAAGAAGTTTTTCCTGATGTCTAACCTAAACTTCCCTTGGCACAGCTTGGGACTGTGTCCTCTCATTCTGTCAGTGGTTGCCTGGGAGGAGAGACCAACCCCCACCCAGCTATAGCCACCTTTCAGGGAGCTGTGGAGAGTGATAAGGTTACCCCTGAGTCTCCTTTTCTCCAGGCTGAACAACCCCAGCTCCCTCAGCCCTTCCTCACAGGGTTTGTGTTCCCAGCCCCTCTCCAGCCTCAGTGCCCCCTATGGACGTGCTCCAGTGTCTCAATGTCCTTCCCAAACTGAGGGACAGAGCTGGACACAGCACTCAATGTCCTTCCCAAACCGAGGGGACAGAGCTGGACACAGCACTCAATGTCCATCCCAAACTGAGGGGACAGAGCTGGACACAGCACTCAATGTCCTTCCCAAACTGAGGGGACAGAGCTGGACACAGCACTCAATGTC
>VZUI01043147.1:0-12294 GCA_013401135.1 Cettia cetti
CACACACACAGTCCCATACTCCCACCCCTATATTCCACACACACACAGTCCCATACTCAGTCCCATACTCCCACCCTTATATTCCACACACACAGTCCCATACTCCCACCCCTATATTCCACACACACACACAGTCCCATACTCCCACCCCTATATTCCACACACACAGTCCCATACTCCCACTCCTGTATTCCCACTTCTGCACTCTCCCAGCTCCCAGATCAGCCCTGGGGCACTGAAGCCTCCCTGGCAGCCTTCAGCTCCTCCCCAGCTGGGACCACACCAACCCTCACGGTTTCACCACCACCAAGCAGTAGAATTTGGGCTGTTCTTCCTAACCCATGCCAGAGCAGCGTGTCCAGGGAAATCCTGTGCACGGTAAGGTCCCTGGCTTTTTGGGATGCAGGAGGCTGAACATGCCTGTTGCTTGTGCCCAGGGAAGGCAGGAAGAGGGAAGCAGTCTGTGAAATCATGGCAGCCTGGATAAACTGCAATCACACTTTGCCACTGCAAACCTGTGAGTTTTAGGCAAAGAACCCAATTTGCTGTAAAACCGTGAATGTGAACACAGCATTTAGAGAAAGCCCTGCATCCTTCCATGAACTGTACTGATTTATGCCAGTAAATTTATACCCATCTCTCCAGTTGTGCCTGCTAAGAATAAAACCAGGGATGCACCATAGCCTCTGTTCCCATCCTATAACTCCTCTGTGAGTTCAGGCTTTATTTTTAGCCTGGCTTCCTAGAGGCTCTGTCTGATCTAATTTCTCCAGGGAGAAGATTTTTTTCTGCTAGATGCCACCCTCCTGCTGGAAACCCCCATTCTCCCCAGCACCGCTGAAGGGCTTGACCTTTTCAAGCAAATTGGAAAGATAACTGGGTCAAATTTGGGGGAAAAAAAATTGGCAGCCAAATAGAGCAAGACCTAAAGGAGCATGGTGGGGTGAGGTAGGCAAGTGGGACACAGACACTGGGGTAAGCTGTCAGTGGCTCTAGGAAAGGCAGGATTACTGGGACAGGAAGGAAAATGAGTATTTTTCCTCTTTCTTGCTTTGATTTGGCTGGTGTGTCGTTGCCAAGCTCTTGGTGACAGACTCTCAGGCAGTTTTCTGTGAGGGCTTGGTGCTGGTTCCTGGTGTTTGGTCCTGTGATGTTGTTTCTGGCCAGCAGTGGGTTGAGCTCATGTCTTGTAATTATTGGGTGGCCTTGAGGAGACCACTGCGGCTTCCGATCTCTCGGGGAAAGAGAGAAAATAAGCAGGATTAAGGAATTTCAGAAAATTACAGGCATTTTCATCTCACATCAGCTTTGCCAGGAACACCAAGCCCTGGAGAATGACAGCCACTGCAGGATGTGCTACCCATGGGCAAGACTAAAGGACTTTGTTTCTCATCAGCCACCCAAAAACTGTGAGTGTGTGGGGTTTTTTGTGTGTGTGTGCACATGCAGACTTTCCTGGGCTGGCAGCAGCCCTGGGAACACAACACCTCTGCAAGATTAAAGGGATATATTCCATCTGCAAGCACAGTTTGACACAGATTTCTCTTTTGTAGCAGAATTGCTGTAACTGGGGAGACCTGAGGGATGAGGACATGTCAGAGCAGGGGCAGCACTGGCTCTTACTCATTTTTAGCCAAGTCTGTCTGGTGAGGTGATAATGCCACATATGCAGCCCAGCCCACCCTGGCTGTTGAGCTAATCCCCTCCTAGCTCACATGGTTTTTCCTGTAGCAGGGAGAGACAGAGAGGCAGCCACGAATTCCCCTGGAAAATGCCAATTGTGAAGCTGCAGCAGCTGAGCAGGAGTCTTAGGAGCACACATAGCACTTGGAACTGCTTTTTACCAGGATTTTTACCCTTGGTGTAGGAACTTGGCAAGAGGTTGGGAGCCCAGCTCCACAGCCTGTCCTATCCACGCTCCCCCAGTGGATATTTCTGCTGTATATATTCACTCAGCAGCATTTAAAACTTCTGAACACTCAGTACGTGGTGCTACATGCATAAATAAACACAAATGCTGTTCCAGGTGGTCATGTATTGTCCTGCTTCTGCTTCAGGGTACAGAATCCAAGCATCCCACTCCCATCTGAGAGAAAGGAGGTTCCATTTCCAGCATCACCAAGCAATCCCTTACACCATTTATCCCAAATAACTTTTCTTGAGAAAAGGGCTGACATTCAGAGCAGGTGGGATCTAATCAGGTACTGAGGCACATGCCCCAAACCACGGCTTTTAGAACAACAATAGAGACAAAACCCTCCACTATCTACTCTATAAGTGCAAACAAGGATTTAATCCTGCACATCTTGCTCCTGGGAATGGCTTATCAGGTGAGTTGTTCTACACAGTGGCTCTATCAGGTGCATTTATCTCTCTATGTACATGTATATGTATAGGAGATGTTTATGTATTCTGTCTCCCACTCAGTGTAGACATTAATCATGTGCTGCTCCACCCAAAAAACCTTAAAAGTGGCAATGGCTGCTTCCACTGTCACTCATGTGACCCTTATTTGAGGGTTTATTGCACCAGAGCTGCCAACTGCAAGTCCCTGGACCCTAAAAAAACGCCAAGCTGTTCTCACTAAAAACCAGCGAGGTTTGGACAAAAGCCCGTTGCTTTTTCGACGATTGCTTCAGGCAACAATTGTCATGCCACGGGGACATCTCACCCCCGGGGTGGTGGCCTTTGGTGGCGTCCCTGCCATGCTGCACACATCCAGCAGCCACCCCCAGACCCGCCGAGAGCCTCTCTCCCCGCGCTCCTTATTTCAGCTAAATAACCACGCGATTATTTCTCCACATGAAAGTGCCCCGGTGTTCAGGTGGACAACCTGACTCCGGCTGAGCCGCCTGGAATCCCTGCGGTTTTGATTTTCAGCAGGGAACAATCTTATCAGCGCAGATTGTACACAGAGATAGGGAGCCCTCGGGTAGGGTTGCATAAGCACAGATTGCCTCAGCCGGGATGGGGAAGGCTCTGCTCGCTTTATTTATTTGTTTTCCCCACCGCGGGTTTCAGGTTCTCCTGGTGACCATCATTGCAGCTTTCCTCCCCTGCTCATTGTTTGAGCACCCGAGCCTTCCTCACGGATCACTGGGCAGGAGGTTCAGTTTAAATCTGGCCTCAGCCCCCGGCCCTTTGCACGTTGCCTTGAGAGGTTTCTCGCAAATAGGGTTTTTATTTTCCCCGTCTCTCTGCGGCTCTTCTCCGTGCGAGGATGGGGTGGGCCCCTGTTCGGGATGGATGTGATTCGGGTGTGATTCCCCCCTCCCTCGGCACACCGGTTTTGGCCTCTTCCCCTCCTGCCAGCTCCTCTTTCAAATCTGGCAGCTGCGTGGGCACCTGGGCTCCGATTGCAGAGGCAGGATATTCGGTTTCCGTGGAGGCCACCAGCAAATAGCTGTGGCTACGTAACCCTGGCAGAGGCGAGGGATGAGCGCAGAGACACATCCTGAGCAAAGCCAAGCCCCCAAAACGTCACCCGGAGGAGCGCAGGGGGGTGCAGACCCAGATCCCGGGGCATCCAAGGACACCACCTCCTGCAGTCCCATCCCATGCCACACGATGCTCTGCTGCCAGGACGGTCCCCTCGTGTGCTGCACAAGGGCACACAGTGGCAGGGGCTGGGTGCACCCCTGAGACATCCCTGCTGGGTTTCTGGGAGGTTGCTGGAGCATGGCACAAAAAAAGTCACCATGCAAGCCAGGGTTTGTCCTTTAGAAAATGTTTTAGGTTTGAACTTAACCTTGCAGCTGCTGTGGAGCCATTGTGGTGTGCACCTTGGACTCCCCTTTGCTGGGGGAACGTGTTATTTCTCAGTCCTGATCACAGTCTTGGCTCCTTTTGCCTCTTTTCCTTCTGGTTTAGAGGATTTAAACAAATCCCCCTCGTACTAGTGCCTTCAGATCATGCAACATTGCCTCTTTTTCTTATCTAGGGTAGATTAGCAAATTTGACACATCCATGAACTAGAAGGGACCGCTGTGATGAGCTGGTTGGACATTTGGTGAGCTGTGAGCCCTCATCAAGGGCTAAACACCTCCCTGAAAGTCATCACTGTGTAGGGCCTTGGTTCTCCTCCATCCTAAAACTTCCCTGCTGAGCTTGAATTCAGCCCTGCGTGGGAGCAGACTGCAGAGGGGAGGTGGGGGTGACCAGCTGCTGGCCATCCTCACCATGACCATCACAGGCATTGGCCACACCACTGTCCCCCACCAGCCCAGTGCCAAGCTCCCTTGGGGTGATGAAGTCACACAGGCCAGCAGCAGAGCCCCAAAGTCCCTTTGCTGAAGGTCTCCTGCAGCCCAGCCCTGCCTGTTGGGGAGTTCAGAGGCACAGCAGAGGGTCTGTGAGCAAGACTCCTTGGGTGAGGGTCTCTGAGCAAGACTCCTGCAGTTCCCCATGCTCAAGCCCTGCTTTGCTTTTGTCCTCCTGAGGGCTTTTTGAACCCAGTCCAAGTCACCCTTGGGACCTGGAGGGCTCAGAAGCAGATCCTGCCCACAAGGGATGCAGCTGGTTCAGCCCCAGGTGGCTTCAGCCCCTTGGCCAGCTGGCTGCTCTCAGTTTGTCTGTCCACTTCAGCAGGCACTGTGTCTCCTGGGAACAGCACAGCTTCAGCATCCCCACATCCTTTCCCTGTGCTGTTCCCCCCTAGAAATGACCCCACCTGCTCATCAAGCACCTCCCTGGCTTTTGGAGATGTTGCCTCAAGGGCACTTCTGAAAACAGGAATTCACAGAATCACAGAAATACACAATGGTTTGGGTTGGAAGGGACCTTAAAAACCATCCCATGGGCAGGGACACCTTCCACTGGACCAGGTTGTTCAGAGCCCCATCCAGCCTGGCCCTGAACATTTCCAGGGGTGGGGGATTCCTCCAGGCTCAAGCTTGAGCCTCTCCCCCTCCCACAGGGCAGCAGTGATGTGTGTCCCAGCCTGAGCTGTCCCAGCAGTGTAAAACCATGAGCTTCCCCCACTGCCCACCCAACAGACACCAAACACATGGGGGTGGCTGGAATAGGGCACAGGGGCCCCACATCCACCGTGAAGGGCACGTGGTGTAAACCCCCAGGGGCCCTGTTTGCTGACAGGGCTGGAAGCCACCACAACAGGGGGCAGAATTGTCCCCTGCAGTGAGCACTGCTGAGCCTGCACAGCATTTCCTGCTCATTTTGGTGCTGCTCCTGCAGCAAAGCCCAGCTGGATGGGCAGAGGGCAGCTCCTGGCTGTGGAGACCCAAGCAGCCCCTGGCAGGGTTCCTGGGTAAGTTCTGCAGTTCCTTTGTGCCAGTGCCTCTGCCCAGCCTCGGAGGGCTCCCAGGAAGGAACAGCAGTTTATAAACTGGGGTTCTTTCCCTCTTGAACTCCTTCTCTTTGTGTTTCCCTGCCTGCTCCAAGACATTAGGCATAGGAAGATCTTAATTCCCTAAATACATCTCTGATTTGCTCTGGGGTGATGCTGCCCTTGTGTTGAATGAAGCATGCACCAAGGCTATGTCTGCCAGCATCCCTGGCACTGCCACAAAATCCCTCCTGTGCCCTCCTGGACAGAGCTGCAGGTCCCTGTGACACCCACCACCCCACAGAGAGCAGTGGGAGCAGGGGTGGGGGGACACAGGCTCCCTTTGGGGCTCAGGAGAAGCACCCTGGTAGTTTGCAGATGTGATTTCATTTTTCAATTGTTTCTAATTTGCTTGGGGTTTTTTTGTTCAGTGGGTTTTTGTTGGTGATTTTTCTTTTTCAGTTCTAGAAAAGAGACCATTTCTTCAGGGAGTGTTAGCCACAAGCCTCATTTGGCATTGTGTTTTAGTCAATTGGTTTTGTCTCATATTATTAGGAATATTGTGTTACATAATGATAAGCTGTGGTGACTTATTATGGGGATTATAAAGGGAAGCAGCGTGGGAGTGCAGAGCCCCATCCCTGCCCTTGCTCTGACCTTCAGCAGGTCTGTCATCTCCCCAGGTCTCAATTTCCTCACCTGTAAAACAGGGCTGCTCCATGCTCCAGCTATTATCTTGAAAGCTTTTCCACCCTTAAGTCAGAAAAAGAAGAGTTTTCCCCCTTTCTTCCATCCTGAGATGCAGGCATGAGGATTTCCCATACCTTTTTACCACAGCTGAAATTCACCTGAGTCTCAGCAGATACCAAAGCACCTCTATCCCTGTAGAACTAAGCTGTGGATGAGAGGCTAAGACAGGAATGAGGAGTCCTCTGCCCACAGAGGCATTTTCCAAAAGCACTGGACAAATGAAAACAGGAAACCGTAATTGAACTAAATCTGCCTCTTTAACCTCATTATTAGGATTGGGATTATATGCTTTGGAGAAAGTTCATCCTCTGTTTAGAACTTGAGGAGATGTGGATGAATGCTATAAACCACAGGGAGAGAGGGAATG
The DNA here is from genome assembly GCA_013401135.1 of Cettia cetti. Lineage (NCBI taxonomy): Eukaryota > Metazoa > Chordata > Aves > Passeriformes > Sylviidae > Cettia > Cettia cetti. The sequence continues at coordinate 6,402 of VZUI01043147.1, forward strand.
TTCCTGCACTTGGTGAAGAGTCCAGCTGGAAGGAAAGACAGGGTGGCACAGGAAGGGGATTCAGCCTGGTGCCCTCCTTCCAGGCACCATGAGGCTGCAACTGGGGTGAGCACTAAAAATCTCTGGTGAGCCTGGTAATTTGCTCTCTCTGCCTGAAGATTAAGGCAAATTTCCCTTCATTTCCATATTTAAAACTGTGTCCACATCCAGCTGGGAAAGACGACAGTGTCTCAGGTTACTTTGTACACTGCACCCAAGCTCCTGCAGATCCAGCCTCTGCCATCTCTGCTCTCCCCACACAGCACCTGGTGCCCTCAGAGAACCTGACAGCTTCAGCCCTAATAGGAACAGCTAAATCCATCCTTGGACATGGATTGCCACAGCCAGGATGTGCAAGCTCTGTGTTCTGCTGCTGTTTATAACATGGGGCAGGTTGCAGCACTGCCCTGAAGGCTGCTTTTACAAAAACCAATCTGCAGCAGTGTCACCCGCAGCAAGCTCTTCCTTGGGTCCAAAATTACTGACAGCAAAGCACACAGGGTGGGCACACAGAGAGATTTTCCACCTGTGCAGCACTCAGGAACTGCAGTGCAGAGAAAAGCAGGAGCAAGGGAGAAGCTCAGAGGTGAAGAGTTATCTCGGGGCATGTGCTGTTTCTTTTAGAGAGCCTGCAGATCCAGAAGCACTTCAGGAATAGTTAAACAATTGTTAAATAGTACTTCATCTTCAGGCTGGATAACAGCACACAGGCTGCCTGGTGACAAACAGCTCCATAAAACCACCTACCCAGGAGAGAGGGGGGTGGGATGCCTTGGCCTAATCCTGACAGCACCACACACCTGGACTCATTCCAGCTTCTGACATTCCCAAAACCATGTGCTTAAAATGAAACTGATTTTCTGGCTGTTCAGGCCTGGTTTGCAAAGGCACAGAGCACAAATGTGCCGTGTCTTGGCTCCATGTGTCATGCTCTGGGCTCCTGGAATTGCAGCTGGGGACGTGCAAGCTTTAGGGAGCCAGGCCTGGAAATGTCGGACTTAAATCCATGGGCTGAGGGAGCATCCACTCCTCACCAGCAGCCTCTGTGGAGGATTTGCCAGCACCTGGATTGTGGGGGCAGAGAGTAGCACCCTGCCTGCCCCCCGGGGGGGGCTGGTGGGGAAGGGGAGTGTGCAGGAGCTGCAGCAGGGCAGGGGCAGAGCAGATGTGTGGTTTGTGGACAGGACAGCGCTGCCTCAGCGTGACCCAGGAAATTAAACGAGAAGAGAGCAGGGGGCTGGCTTTCTCCTTGGGTGTTTGCTTTTATACACTGAATTTCCTGCTCGGGGAATCTAAGTGCACCCCACAGCCCTCCCAAAGGTCCCAAAGGTGCTGATGGGCTGGGGAGCAGCGGGCTGCCCGTCCGACTCCGGGGAGGAAGAAGCGCTTACGGTGGAGGTGACCTTTCTAAATCCCTGCTTTGGACAGACATTTCCAATAAGTGCTGAAGAAAAGCCTGCCAGTTCCAGCTTTCTCAGCCTGCTCTCCATTTTCCTTCCATCCTCTCCAGGCTGAATTTAATCCGAGAAGGTTCCTTTGAGCTTTTGTGTGTTGCTGGGGGAGATGTGGGCGCACAAGGGATCGCGTTACAACTTTCATTTCCTGAAATGTTTGAGGGAACATCCAGGGTTTTATCCACACATCAGGCAAAGTTGAGGGCTCGGATTTCAGGTCTTGTCACTCAGCTGTCACCAAACAAATGAGTCTCTCAGAGCTGGAGACGGAGAGAGCTACCTGCTATTCATGACCCCTAAAGCAGGTGATCACTCATGGGAAAAGCAGGTAGAATTAATCATTCTGCTGTTCTCCTTTTCCTCCCCTTTTTTGGCTGACCTGGACACAGTGTGAAATCTGTCCTGGAGGGTGAACGGGAGTGGGGGGGAGAATTAACTCCTTCCTGCCGGTGGAAATACAAAGCAGAGCTAGGTGAGAAAGAGCCTCAGGCTGCCTCCCCAGGCTGGCTGTGCTGTGAAAAGCTTGCTGCGAGGTCAAGCCTAATCGAGGAGAGCTCAGCAACCTGTGCCTGGCTCAGCTTCAGGGCCTCCCTGCTCCTACCTGACGGCTGGCCAGGGAGTTATTTCCAGGGGGATGCCCTCAGCACCCCCTATCCCTCCTTTCCACCTCCTGCCTATTGCCAACCTTGTCCCTCCTCCTTTCGGGGAAATGGAGAGCCGGGGCGGGGGGTGGGCCGAGATTCCCTCCGGTCTGCAGGTTTGTGCTGGAAAGGGGGATTTGGGCAAGGGGAGCATCCCATGGCATCTTCCTCAACCCTTGGACAATCAACCCTGTCCCTGCCCACATGCAGGAAGCGCCTCTGAGCTGTTTGCTTTGAAAATAACTCCTGGTGTGCCAGTCCTTCCTTGCTTGACTTTCCCGCCGCGCAGGGCTGGAGCCCCGGGCAGTATTTATCCTTCCTCTTCACCGAGCCCGTGGTTTGGGAAAAAAAACGGAGCTGGAGCTTACCCATCCTCTAGGCATAGAGCCCGCAGCTGCTGACCCTAAAAACATCCTCAATTTCCCCGGGGCTTCCTCTTTTCTGCCCGAGGGGACGGGAGCGGCTGCGCTGCTTTGCGAGGGATCACGGTGGAACTGGATGAGCCCCCGGGAAGGATAATGAAGGTCCCCGGGAAGGATGATGAAGGTCCCCGGGAAGGATGATGAAGGTCCCCGGGAAGGGAGGAGAGGGCGAGCCTGGCCCGGGGGCACGGACCGGACCGTCCTGTCCCCGAAGGTCCCGGCGGGTCACGCAGCGGGTCCCTTTCCCCAGGCGGGCAGCCGAGGTCGGGGTCGCTGCACACCAAGGGAGGGGGGGCCGTGCTCCCCCCACGAGGCCGGGTCCTGCCCCGGCTCCTTCCGCGGCCGCAGAGGAGCGCAAGCGGCTGCGCGCCCCCCGCGCGGTTTGCGCGTCCGTGCGCGGCATTTGCGCTCTCCGCCCTTGCTCCCACGGAGCCACGCGTGTCCCGGCCGGGCGGGAGGGCCCCCACGGCCCCGGCCACGTCCCCTCAAAGGCTGGTGGGCGCCGGAAGCCCGCTGGGATCTGGGCCCGCTCCTCCGAGGGGGCGGCCGGGGCCCGTCCGGAGGGAGGAGGGGAACCAGGGCAGTATCCCGGGCCTGGCTCCCCCGCGGCCGGACCCAGGGGGGCGAGGGCCGGGCACGGATCCGCTGCCCCGTCCGGCCGCGGGTGGGGGTTCCGCCAGGGGCTCAGGAGCGGGGCCGGGGGGCCCGCTGGGTTTGGAGCGGGGAGGGACGCGCAGCGCTCGGGCCGGGCAAGACCCTCCTGCAGAGGGTGACATTTCTCCACGGCCCAAGACCCCGAGCACAAACGCGGCAGCGACTTAAATAAACACGAACTTAATGATGCAAAACGCTAGCAGGGAGCAGCGGCACCGGCGAGGCACCGACGGGGCGGGCGGCGGGGCCAGGCTCTCCCTCCCGGCTCGGCGCCCGGCTCCCTCGGGGCGACCGCAGCCTAAACGGGTCCTCTGTCCCCGCCGCTGCTCCCTTCCGAAGCCTCCGGCTTCCCCGCGGCCCCGAACCTCCGCTGCAGCCCGCGGGGAGGGCGTGAGGGTGGGCAGAGCGGCACGGGCTGGCCCCTGCAAAGAAAAGCGCAGCCTGGGTGTTCTGCCATCAGCGTTGTTTAATTTAGACTGTTTAGGTACAATAGAAAATAAACCCGAAAGCACATGCGATTTTTGGTAACAAATACTCGAGACAGGCAGCGTCATCCGCGGGCTCTCTGCGAGCCGGAGGAGAGAGGCGGCGAGCGGGCACAGACGGGAGAAGGCAGCGGGGAGCTGGAGGGGCAGTTCAAGAGGAAATGGCCGCCGACTTTTATGATTGCTATTATTATCCTAATTTTTTAGCCACATCGATGCATTTCACCACCGAAGAGGAGAAAGGTGGGGGACGCGGGTCCACGGGAGCCCACTCAGTGTCTGCCTCGCACGGCCGCGGTCAGACTCAGGCACTTGGTAAAACTCTAATACTGCAGCTTTTGAAATTTTTTTTTCCACTTTTTTTTCTATCTTTTTTTTTTTTTTTTTTTTTTTTTTTTTTTTTTTTTTTTTTTTTTTTTTTTTTTTTTAGTTTAAACTACATCGAAATCTTTTTGGTAAGGCTAAATATGAAAAATGTAAACGTAACTTTCCCTCCCTCCTCCCCACTCCGACACAGGGCTCAGTACAGCAGTTTTCTCCCTCTGTCCCGGTCCCGGCTCCTCGGGGACAGGGCCAGGCAGCAGCAGGGATGCGCCGGCCGACCCTGCCCCACGGCGCTGGGATTTGTTTGTGTGGAATCGGATCCAGCAGGAGTTGGGGTTTTTATTTTCTTTTTTTTTTTTTTCCTTCCCCCCCACCCTTTCTTTCTTTCTTTTTTTTTTTTTTTTTTTTTTTTTTTTTTTTTTTTTTTTCCTGTAGTTCCCTTTGGGACCAACACGTTTGAACTCGAAGGGCTGCTGAGGGTTATTGCCGCTCTCTGCGTTTGGCTACGTGGAAAAAAAAAATAATTAAAAAATCGTGATGATAGTGGGAGACGCTGAGGGGGAACTGGAGCAAGAGCCGATGCGGGGTTGTGTGAAAAGAGCCGAGAGTCCCGTTAAGAATCAGCGGGTGAGCTGCAAAACCGGGTGCTGTCCTCTATGTACAACCCAGAGCCTCTGTCCCCGAGCAGAACCTCCTCTCCCGATCCTCCGGAGCCCGCCGAGGGCCTTTAGGATCCCAGATCCACCAGGCTGGACGTGAGGGGTCCCAGCAGCGAGTCCTGGAGCTGGTGGCCTTGGAGGCTGTGCGGGGTCTGGGATGCGGCTAAGCCGCTCAGGGAATAGCCGGAGCTCCTGGCGTGGCTGAGGTTCCCCTGCAAGAGCAGGACCGAGTTCTGATCCGGGCTTTGGGGCGGAGAAAACTCTTCCTCGGAGCTGGACATGAGGGGTTTGCTCCCATCCAGAGGCGAGAGCTGGTTCGGTTTGTTGGTGGCCGCGTTGTTGTTTTCCGTGTTCTCTCTGAGGAAAAAAAAAAACAACAAACAACAATATAATCCCACAACGGGGATGTTAGGGCGGGCACGAGGTGTCGGGGACGGGCATTGTGCTAATGCCCACCGTAAACCCTTCGCGTTTAGCTCAGCGTGGGTGCAGATGCTTCTCAAGGGGGCAAAAACAATCCAAATAATTTCATAACGGATCGTCCCTATTCATTTTACCCCCTCCTACAAATAAGTACGCTGAGAAGCTCCGGTAATTTAGGTGAGGAGGGAAAATTGGAGGAAGGGATTTTTTTGAGGGGCGGGTTTTCTTTCTTTTTAATTAAAAATGAAAGTGCTGCCCGGGGACGAGCTGGGTGCAGGGTTTCAGGGCTTTCTCCGGGAGGCTCGGCGGTGAGGCTGCTGAAGGAGATGCCCTCCGGGCTCTCTGCCTCTCCGGGCCGAGCGGCCGCCTCTCACCGGGGCCTCCGCCTCGCCTGCCGGGGTGGCCTCGGTACGGGGCGGCGGCCCGGCCCGGCCAGCGCGTCCTCATCCCGGTCTGCCTCTGCTCCCCCCACCTCTCCATCCCGGAGCTGCATCTCTCCCTCCTCCGAGCTGCAGAGCTGCCCCGCCCGAGCCCCGGCAGCACACGGCCCGGCAGCCCGCGCCGCTTCCCGGGGGCTCCGGGTCCGCATCGCCCCCGGTTCGCTCGGGAAGGCAGGCAGCAAACAAAGGCGGCGGAGCGGCCTGGAAGAGGACGGTGGGGGCTCGTTGTTCCTCCAGGGCAGGTGAGGTCGAGTGGATCTCGGGTGAAAAACCCGTTTGGGTTTCCACGGAAGGGGGAAAAAGCAACGCGTGGACAAAAAAAAAAAAAAAAAAAAACAAAAAAAAAAAAAAC
>VZUI01043152.1:0-13142 GCA_013401135.1 Cettia cetti
GCCGGCGCCGTGCTCCAGCGGGGGCGGCGCGGGGAAGGGGACCCCGCCGTGCTCCCCGGCCGGCGGCGGCTGCGCGGGGAAGGGAACCCCGGCGTGCTCCCCGGGCACCGGGGGTGGCGGGGGCGTGGGGAACGGGACCCCCGCGTGCTCCACCGAGGGGGGCGGAGGGACGCCGTGGGGCAGCGGCAGAGGAGCGGGCGTTTCCTTGGAGAAGGGGTTGGTGTGATCCACCGACGGCATGCGGGGAGGGACCGAGTGATCCCTCGGGAAGAGGCTGCCGTGGTCCTTGGTGGGAGCGGGCGGGGGCACGGCGGGCGGCCCCACCGGGTCCCGCGGGAAGGGGTTCCCGTGCTCCAGGGGAGGCGGCGCGATGGGCGGCGGCGGCAGGTGGTGCTCGAAGGCGGAGCTGAAGTTGTTCGTTCGGAAGTTGTTGACGCTCTCCGGGAAGGGCGGGACGTGCTCCTTGTAGGGCGCCGGGAAGCCGCCCATGCCTGGCAGCTCCGAGGAGCCCGAGGGCCCGTTGTCAAAGGCGCTCCCGCCGCTGCTCAGCTCGAACCAGCCCGCCCGGCTCCCCTCGCGCCCGTGGCCCCGGCTGCCCTTGCCCAGCACCCGGATGGACTCCACGGTCTGGATCGGCTCCCCCGACATGCCCCGGCTCGAGGCGTTGTGGTAGCCCAGCGTCTCGATGGGGGCTCCCTTCTCTTCGGTGCTGTCGGGCAGGTCGAGGCAGGAGGAGGAGACGCGGGTCTCGATGCGGTAGTGCTCCTCTGGCGGCTGCGGCTCGCCCTTCACAGCCCCGGACAAACTCCCCACCTCACCGGAGCTGCTTTTGGGAATCTGCCCAAAATGCTTCTCCTCGGAGGGCTTCCGAGAGGCGTTTTTGAGCATGTTCTTGAACTCGATGGTGGAGGTGGCGGAGATGGAGGAAGCCAGGGGTTTGTCCCCGCCCGCCGCGGGCGCTCGGCTGGCGGGGCTGGGGAGGGCGTTCTGGGGAGAGAAGAGCGAGCGGTGGGGAAGCGCGTGGGGCGAGTCCGGGTATTGCTTCTGCGGGAGGCCGGCTTTGGGCAGGCTGCTGTGGTTGGAGTCCGGCGTGAAGAACACGTCGTTCTTGCTGGGCGAAGGGGACCCGTCCGAGGCTGAGTCCTTCCCCCTGCGGCCGTAGCTCCCAAACATCCCTGGGGACGAGGCCAGAGGGTCGCAGCTCTCGCTCTGATCCAGGATAGACCTCATGGCCGGGGGGAAGGAGGGCTTCACGCCAAACTCCTGCGACCGCTGCCCGTAGCTGGACAGCACCGGCTGGTACTCGGCAGAATCTGGGAGTTTACTCGATTTTAGGATGGACTTGACCGGCTTCTTCTCCAGGTTCAGCATGGCCGAGGGCGGCGGCCCGGAGTAGTCGAAGTCACGGTAATCCTCGTCTTCTTGGAAAGATGTATCTGGGTAAAACTTCTCCTGGCAGGAGTCCATCAAGGAGGAGGGCATCTCCCTGCTGTCTGCAGGCGGCTTGTACATGCCGGCCGGGGACTCTCTGCCGAGGCTGAAGGGCCGGTAGCCGTGCACGGAACTGGGAAGTTCTTGGGAATATCCATCATCCCGGCCCTGCAGAGGCGACCTTGTACTGCTGGGAGTCGAAGAACCGGGGCTCATGATTTTTGACAGCAGGGAGATGGTGTCGACGTTGCTCGACGTCGGCTTGTCCATCATCTCGTCCTGGGTGGGCGTCCCGCTGCGCTCGTCACGCACCGGCGTCCCGTCCACATTGTCCATGGAAGTGCTGGTGGGACCACGCTGGAAGTCAGAGGCGTGACTCTCTGTTGCCATGCTGGACCCCAAGCTGCTGAGGATGGGAATATTTAAGTTCAGGCCACTGAAGCCAGGATTTCCCTTCAGGAAATTGTGTATCTTCATCTCCAAGCTGGGAGAAGGGGGTTCTGATTCCAGCTTGGCTTTTGAAATTTCGGAGGATTGAGCCAGTGAGGTTTCTGTTGGCAAAAGGGAGGAAGGACTGGTAGGGTGGGAACTGGAAAATCCCAGGGAATTAGTTGGTGGCTTAAAACCAGAGCTTGACAGTGCTGGGGTATGTCCAACAGGAGCCTTATTGACTGAAGTAGAGGAAACCTCTGCGGTGGTCGAGTTTGGAGAATAACCAAAACTTTTGGCTATAAAGGACTGTGGATTGGAAGGAACGTTCCTCCCCTTCATGCACGGCACAGTCGTGTTGGCCGGCGATGCCGAGGTGCTCTGCGAGGCAGGTTCTCCTGACTGAACGGTGTTTCCAGCCACGCTCTGCAGCAAGGATGACAGCCCTGAAAAAACACAACTGCTGCATCAGCTACTGAGGGCAGAGGAAAATCACCCCAACCACTGCCATGGGAAAGGCTGCTGTGTTTGCACTGCCATCTTTTACACCCCCCTGCTCCGTCCTGAAGAGGATTGGATTTTGCTGCACTGACATCAGCACCCAGTGAGGTGCAACCTTCCTCCAGAGGCTTGGATTGACCTACAAATACAAGTTACACCATCGAGTCAGGTGGGTAAGAACTCACCCTGGTCTGCAGCCAGGGAAACCCTGCCCTGCTGGCCAGGTGAGCCTGACAAGGTGCCAGACTGGGAGCAGAACCTCTGGGCAGCTTTCTGCACATAAAAAACACAGAGACCTCTTGGTCTCCTGTCCTGCTCATGGAATGTTCCAGGTACGTGCACTTCGGCCACAGCACAAGCAGGAAGTGACAGGCAAGTGACAGATCTCACTGGTCCGTGACACCTGTGCTACCTGAGAAACACCATCCACACGTGCCAGAGATGTAGAACATTCCAGTGAAGCTTTTCTTCCTCCGTTCTCACTTTAGGACAAGCAGAGCAGCACGTTTCAGCCCGGCCACTGCCCTCAGACACCTGCCAGCCCTCCTCCAACACCCACCCCAGTACCTTGCAGCGCTGGCGCCGTCTGCGTCTGGGTTTTGGAGAGAGCTGACAAAATGCTTTCCGGAGTTATCTCGACTTTGGAGAGAATATTTGCTAATGGATTCGAAGGAGCAGAAGCAGTTCCCAGGACAGGAGTCTTCAGGCCACTGGTGAGAGCTGTGGGGCTGGTCGGGGTCCCTGGTGAAGGTCTCGAGGCGGGACTCACACCTGGGGCAGGAGCAGACACCACTCACCTGCGCTGCTCCAGTGCTTTTGACTCAGGTTTCCTCACAGGCACAATGGAGCACGAGCAAGGAGAGGCTCAGGAAGTGACACCACGTGCCACAGACCTCTGAGTCTACCTCACTCAAGTTTATTTTGAGACAATTAGAGCTTTCAATGATCACTCAGCTCCGTAAGTGCAGGTGCCCATAGCCTGGCTCAGCACTCACCTGTGCTCTTCATCACCGATGTCAAACTGCTCAGGATGGAGCTGATCTTGGCCAGGTCCACGTTGGCCAGGTTGGGTAAGGCGAGTGCCGGTGCCAGGGGGATGGGAGCTGTGCTCACCACCTTGGGAGCTGGGGGGGTTGGAGGGGTTGGGGCCGGTGTTGCCACTGTCCCCGAGGCTGTGGCAGCTGCAGCAGCTGATGGCACCACTTTGGGGACACTCTCGGTCTTGGCGGGGGCTGGAGCAGCCTGTTTGTCCTTCCTCTCCTCCACTGCAACAGAGACAGGGGAACAAGAGCAGAAAGGTCACTCAGTCCCCCCAAAAAGCCTCAGGGAACATCAGTTCTGATTCCCACAGATGTAAAAACATCTCGGGTAAGTGTTTTGAGAGATGGAAATGATCACAGTGACTTCCCTGCCAGGAGACTCAAACCCAACAGCCCCAACCCACACTTTGTGCCTCCTCCACATCCCAAATGAAGCTGGAAAAGTCTGGTTTCTCCTGTAATTCCCACAGGACAATCACATACCAATGATTTTAGACGTATCATCCTCCACATCAGAGAGCTCCATGTCTTCCACGTCCCGATTATCTGTTGCAGGCTCTGGAGAAACCATCTTGCGGCCTCCAGCTGCTGGAGACCGAGTGCTGTTCTCCTCTCCCATCCCCTGGAAAGGGGACTCTGAGCCCGTTGGAGATGGAGCATCCATGCTGGGAGAAGGGACAGGAGACTCCTCGGGATCGGGAAGAGTTGCTTTCAGCTGGTCCAGCTTTTTCTTCAGATTGCTCACTCGGTTAGCAAATGTTTTATAGGCCTAAGGAAGGAAGGATGCTGGGACTGGGGATCTTTCATGCCTCAGTCTCTTCCTTAAGGAAGCAACACAGAGTCTGAGAAAACCAATTCCAAATCCCTGGACCCTGCTGTGCTAAGAACTCAACTTCTCCATGGGACTCACAGAGCAACAGCCACAAAAAGTGGGCAGGATAAAACCTTTTTCCACTGACTTAAAACAATTTTCATAACCTCCCCCTGTATTTTAAGAAACGTGTTCCGCCCATTTGGGGTTTTTGGTAGTGTCTGGAGAGTGTTGGTTGTTTTTATTATACTTCACAAAATCTTTTCTTTGCTCTCACATAAACCCCAAGTTTCCAGAATTCAGGATTTGTCACACTAACTGTAATTTTGCCCTGTTTAAGAATCTAGATCCAACATTCCAGCAACACAAACTGAGCTTCCAACTGCTGCATTTTGAGAGCACATCCTTGTCTTGCCCAAAGCCTCCATTCTCCTCTCATCGAAAACCACCAATCCCACAAACTTTTTGATTTGGGAATAGAGAGATGAGGCATTTTCCAACCTCGAGGTGCCCAGTGAACACAGGCAGGTGCTGTAGCACCTGTGGAGGATCCAAAAAAGGCACACTTACATTTGCCACCACCTTGACTTCTTTGTACTGTGCCTCGTAGAATATCCCAGCATTCTCCAGTGCCTCGGTGAGCGAGGGGCCATTCTTCACTTGCTTGTCCAAGCCATTGACAAATTCCTCCAGCTTTGAACTTGCTTCTTCAAACTCCTTGGAGAACTTCTTCCCTCCTGTTTTATCTGCAGGGAGATGAACAGCATGGAAATGGAGCTGCCACGTGTCAAACCACACAAGTGTGGCACCCAGGATCTTGGGAGAGTGGAGCTGCAAACTCCCAGACCACCCTGGTCATCCACTGGGATCTGGAAAGGAGGAGGCCTGGTTGCTGGAAGTGTGTTGGTTTTCAGACAATCATTCAGAAAGTCGCTTGGTCTGAGCCCTGCACCTCAGAGTTTCCACAGAAATTCAAACTAACCGAGATTTTTGGCTCCTGATTGCTGGTACTTAACCCCGCTCTGAAATTCTGGCATTTTCCACATAAAAATTCTGGCATTTCCCAATTTGACAGAACTGAGGAGCTCCCACAACCCCTTTGGTGCCCTTGGGGCTTTACCTTTCAAGCACTTGAGTGTCTCAGTGCTGCAAACATCCACCCTCATGGTGGAAAGCTGCTTCTCCTTCAGCTCTATCTGATCTTCCGAGCGTTTGTACAACAGCAGCTCATCAATGAGGGACTGGGGCTGGAAAAAAAAAGCACACAGGAAAAGCCTCCTTATCACATTCCAGGCAAGAGATGCCTCCTCTCTGTTCCAGAATGCTTACAAGCAAGAGCTAAGCCAGGAATCATGTGGATCCCTGGGATTTTTAATCTCAAATCTCACAAGGAGCACACCTGGGCTCAGGCAGGAGCTGCAATTTCACAAAGCCCCTGGTTAAGAGCAGGGACAGATCTTTTTTATTTACTCCCCATTTCATTCTACAGGTGCCTGTGCATTTCATGAACACGTCCCACTCTGTCAGAAGACTGAATTGAGACCAATTCCTTGCCACCAACTCTTCAGCCACCCCAAACTCCTCTTCACAGGGATGTCCTGAGCCTGCCCAGCCCCTACACCATGGGTGTCACCTCCATGGTGGCCCTTGGGCTTGGGGTCACCCCACATGCAACCCCCCAAGGTGGGGCTCAGTGCCATGGGTCACTTCCACTCACAGACTTACTCGGAATTCGGCAACAATCTTGGACTTCAGAGCAGCTTTCGGGTTTGTGGAGGCTGTGGGGATAAAGGAAAATTGTGAAGAAATAAAGGAACCGCATCCTGATGGAAAGTCAGTCACAAAAGGCAGCTGAATAAAAGGTATTTTAGATAACTTTATCTGTTACCCATCACATCCTCCCCTCCATGCACGTGTCCCCTCAGTGCTCCGGGCTCCTGGCAGCTCGTGGGGACATGGACACACACAGCTGGACTGGAACTGAGCTCAACCAGTGACACTGCTGCTTTTTAACATGCTCTGAACATTTCCTGGGCACACCTTTTCCTCAGGAAGGCAAATCCCTGCAATGGTCGATCTAACAGCTTTATCCAAGGAGTCACACCTCTCTACAAGGAAGGGAATGTTATTCCCAAAGTGCCAGAGCTGGAGCTGACAGGTTTCCTGTGGGCAGGGTCTCCCTTGGGCACTTCCTAGCTCTGACCATGCTCAGAGCCTGAGCTGTCACACCTGGTTACAGGGTGGGGGACGAGTCCTGCTGGCAAGAGACTGAATCCATCAGATTCTGGACAAAACAGGAGAAACAGGAAAGAAGAAAAGAGAAGCAAAGCACTAAACTCTCCATCCACGCTGGATACTGCCCAGTTCTGTCTGGGAAAGCAGCTTCTGGTGTTAAGGCCAGTAATAAAACACTCCCCAACTCTTTTAAGCTTCTGATGTCACCCTGTGCCACTCACATGTCACACATCACACCTGATGTCCCACGGTCATACCTGATGTCCCACACGTCACACCTGACATCTCACCACCTCTGTGGGGACCACTCAGGGTGTTGGTGCAAAATGAGATCATTAAGGCCACTCTGTTACAATAAATTCTCTCCTGCTGCTCTGGGTTCTGGACTGTTGGACTGTCACATCCTGTCCCTCAACACCCAGCTCCAAGTTCCTCCTGCCAGCCCAGCCTGCTGGGGCAGGAGTGCTCCATGAAGGGAATGTCCATCCTGCTTCTCTCTGTCTTCTCTCCATCTCTGACCAGTCCTAGAGCAGTTTCCAAGAGGTTCCACCAGCTCTTTCCTCTCCTGTCCACAACCTCTGCTCTCATATCTCATTTTTGCCTCACTTCTTTTCTTTACAAAGTTCTTTTCTACCAACATCTCCTTGGTGTGCACATCTTGGGGCCCTTCTGAGCCTGCAGGCTCAGCTGGCTCAGCCCACGCTGAGCTCAGCCTTTCTGCTCCTCGAGCAGCCAATTTCTGCATTAGTGCACAGAGTTCACAGTGGTTCCTTACTTTGTGATTTCTTCCACGGCTTATTCGGTTTGTTCAGAGACTCTTTCAGCTGCTTCTGAGTTTTGAAAGTGGTACCTGGAAAACATTTCATTTTTGGCAGTCTGGCATTATGGGATTCCTGTCAAAATCTGGTTTTTGGTGCCATACAGTTGCACGGTGAAAGAGTGAACAGAAATTTGTTTTAAAATACCTCGACCAACTTCCTTAGAGGAGCTGCTGGATGCCCAAGAGAACCTCAGTTTACTCAGGAATGCAGCAACCTGGGGGTGGTCTGCCATTTTTTAAATCAAGTTTCTGTTTGCCCTTACACTAAGGCAGTTCAAAAAAAATCACAGTAAAAAGGAAAAACACAAGGAATCTAAAAATGAAACTCTTTAGGGAGGCTGTAATGGAATCAGCATCAAACAGACAAGTGCTGCCCATTGGGAAAGCAGCCACAATACCTGATTTACCTGAAACCTCACAGACCTGTTTTCAAGGCACAGAAATGAGGGATTTCAGAGCAAAAGCACAAATGTCACTTCTCAGCATGCAACACCCAGCTCGAGCCTGTCCTCGTGCCACAGCCCGACCCAAGACATCACAATCCTCCTGCTGTGATGGCCACCGACCCTCAGACCACACCTGAGGGCTTCCTGAGCACCCTCAGCTCTCAATGATGTGAGTAAAGCCAAAACCTGGACTGATTTCCTTCAAGGATTGCACTGCTAATTCCTGCTTTTAACCAACTCTGCGTGTTTCTTCCGTAAGGACTTGAGGACTCTTCACCCTCCAGCTTTGCTTCTGCTTCTTCCTACCCCACAAAAATCAGTTAAACCAGCCTGTCACTGAGTAGGACTTGGGAGGTAGAGCCAGAGCACCTTGGTCAGGAAGTTTAGGACCATTTCAGCCTCATGTTCTGTTTGCTCTCAGCTGGAGCAGTTCCAGCTCACGTGAAAGAATTCACAGCTGCTTTAAGAAAGGTACAAAAGAGGTAAAGCAGGAGAATCCAGCGCTGCTCACGTCCCACACCCGGCTACGTTACAGCCTGTGCCAGGTGCAAATGCCCCTCATTCCCCTCAGTGACCCCAGACTATTTCTACAACTTCAGCAAGCTCACGTGGCACTTTGTAAGGTGAGAAATGCAAAGGGTAAGTAACTTACTCAGTGCTTCTTTCAGTGCCAAAATGGTTTCCTCAGGGTACACATTTCTGTCCTCCCAGATTTTGAAGATTCTTTCGATGGATTTGGAAACAGATGGATCCCTGGAAGGAAAGAGTTGTTTATCCCCTGACTGCAGGACACTGGTGAGAGGCTTCCCTCACTCCACAGGATAATTTGACCCAAACCACCCTCCTGTGCAAATTAAAACCCAGCTCATGCCCGCCCTGGCCCACTCTGCAAACACATGGCTGTTCCAAGAGAATCCTTTCAGTTCTGCTGATGTTTTTAGAGAGTTTGAGATGTCAGAAGAAAAATTCCCCCTTTTTGAGACACTCAGCCTCCCGACAGCCCGTTAGTTCATTACTCACTTCACTAACGAAGCAGCCTCAGGAAGCACCTCTGCAAAGGTGTCCCGAAAGACAATGGCATTTTTCCTCTTGCAGTTCTGTATGACATCGTTGGCCAAGTAAAAAAGGTTCAGCCGATGAGGAAAAGCAGCTGAGGACAAAAGAAAATTTAGAGTCAGCATCAGACAGAAGTACCACAACAGCCACACCTCGATCCCGATACTTCAATGATGCTTTTGGGAAAGTTTCAGAGTTTCCAAGGTCCAGCAGACAAACTCTGGGTACTAGAGAGAACATCTTCCATTTACAAATGATTTTCAGACTCCCCCAGCTGTGCTTGCTCCTCTGACCCTCCTCATGTTCAAAAGCTCCAGACTGAGTTGCTTCATCAAACCCCTTCCTTGGAGCGGGTAAACTTGGCAAGCTCATCCACATGCTAATGATGGTAATGAGCTCCTTCACATCCCTAAAGGACATTTCCAAGGATTAAACTAGAGGAACAGTGCCAAGAGATGGTGTTACTTCACATGCCCGTGTGTTGTCACCTCTCACCTGCCCGTGTCAGCCCTGGCAGCAACCAGAATCAGGTTTTATCTACAGATCCCCAAATTCTCTATCCTGCTTTGTTTTCCAGTTATCCCTACGTTGGTAGAGCCACTTCCCACTGCATGGCTGCACCTTGTAGCTCTCCTGGTCTCCAGGATTCCTCTCAGGAAGCTCAACATCCTTCCTGGTGCAGAGCCCTGGGTGAGAGCTCACCCCTCACTCACAGCCTGAAGAAGCTCCCAGCAGAAATATCCTGCCCGTGCTGCCCTCCCAGCATCAGGGCGAGTTCACGAGTGAACACAAGTTCAAAAGGAAGATCCTGCACCCAAGATCCTCCTCTGAGGGGAAGCAGAGCTGAGGACACAAGAAAAGGCTTAGCTCAGATGGGTCCTCAAATCCCCATGGGTCGATGTCCTTAAGCCTCCCTGAGCCCCTGACAGCAGCACCGGTTCTGCTGGCACTGCGCCCTTGAGCATCACTCCAGGCTCGGGCAAGGAAGGGCACAGGGACAGAGCCCTCAGAAGTCCCTGCTCCTGAAGCCCTGTCCCCAACTGTCCCTGCCCCAGGACACACAGCAAAGGCCTGAGAGCCAAGCCAGGAGTCACTACCAGCAGCTGCTCACCCTCACTCTGCATGGAGCCCCAGCTCCCACATCCCAGGATGAACTTTTTGTCCCTGACCCTGCTCCTCTGGCCACTGCCACCTCTCAGAGCCCTGACCCTGCTCCTCTGGCCACTGCCACCTCTCAGAGCCCCAGTTCCCACATCCCAGGACGAGTTTTTATCCCTGACCCTGCTCCTCTGGCCACTGCCACCTCTCAGAGCCCTGACCCTGCTCCTCTGGCCACTGCCACCTCTCAGAGCTCCAGCTCCCACATCCCAGGATGAGCTTTTCCACCACAGACTCAGCGAGCCAAGGACTTACGACCAGAACCTGTTGCTCACAACCTGTGCCCTGAACATGCTGACAGGGCAGGGTTGAGGTGGGTTTTCTGGAGCACAGAGTGCTCTGCTCTGCCCCGAGGGCTGGGAATTCAACTGGAGCAGGGCTGCACTCATCTGGTGTTCCAAAACAATTAGCAGCCAGCTTTCCCCGAAACGCCAGCCTCGATAATCTCTCAGATCATCATCCCATTGGAATGGGGCTTCAGTGATTTAGCAAAGCCCAGTGCTCAAGTGCCAATTCTCCTGCTGCTCGCCGATGTTCCCTCCATCCCAGGGACGTTTCACCAGCAGAGAGCAACGATTTCAGATCTTAATAACGTCAAATAGATTTCAAAGAACTATAAAGCTTTGATTGAAACAATCCAGCATCTACACAGCAAAAAGAAATCTGGAGTGGGGCTCCAGCCTGATGCTGATACAGAGCACCACTCGCTCAGAGCAAAGTTAGAGCCACAAGTTATAAACCAAGATACACCCACACCATATAGGAGGAAAGATCCATGCTGGGTCCAGAGGAAGGCTGTGATCCACAAAGAAAACCAAATGTCTCTGGGTCTAAGATGCAACAGGCTGTATGCAATGGGTGAATGGCTCCTCTCAGTTTAAACCAGTGAGGAAATATGGGGAAAACAGGAAACTGCAGAGCTGAGCCCAGCCCAGCCCCGCCACCTGCTCCAAACCAGGCACAACGGCACCAACAAAAATGGGATTTCAGAGCCTGCAGATGGGTCATGTTTAACTCACACTTAAACATTCTGACCAAAGCCTCCTGCAGGGACGCTCGGATTTCCATCAGGAACTTCCCAAAGGTGAAGAAAAAGAGAATGTCCTTGCAGGAACATTCCTGCTGGGAAGCTCTGGCTGTGACCAGCATGGCTTGGAAGCAAGATACCAAACCAACAGCAACATGTCAAATAGCAGCACCCCTGTTTTCCCTGAAAGGACACAATTCTGTGCCTCAGGAGGCCCAACCACACCACATTCCCCTTCACCAAGAGCTCCCTGGAAGAGCTGGTCTGATGTGTTTATAGGAGATTTGGAGTTAAAATATTTAAACGCTCAGAAAGGAACCCAGAGCCACCTGCACTTGCTGTGGCACCACCACTGAGCTCCTTTGGCTGGAGCAGGGACTTCCCACAGAGTGAGAACTGTGAGGTCCTTGGGGCAGAGGATGGAGTGTACAATGAAAGGAAAAACAGGGAAAAAAACCCTATGGAAGCAGGGAGTAACCAAACAACCAGGGGTCAGGGCATGGCAGCACCAAAGCTGTTGTCAGGGGTTGGTTGAATAAGATAAATGGTTAAGGAAGGACCTGGATAAAAGGAGAGGTGTGGAGGTGAGATCCTCACAAGGGCTGTGAAGGGAAACCCTGAAAGAATCCCACAAAATCCAACAAGAATTCCAGGCTGGTGCCAAGGGCTCAGGGCAGGAGCCAGGGCACAAACAGCACATCAAGGACCTGCAGGTGGGAACAGCTCAATGGCTTTTGATGAGATTGGGAAGAGGGAAGGAGTGATGGAAAGAGCACTGAGGGCCTCAGAAGAGCCAGGACAACGGTGAGAAGGCCACGTTCAGAGGAGCTGGCACATCCTAAGGAGAGATGGGCTGGATTTTCTTCAGGGGGCATGTGCTTGGAGCAGAAGGGGAAGAGCCCCAAGGATGTGCCAAGGGAGGATTTCCAGGAGAGGTGGCAGTGACAGCAAGGCAGGAGGACCCAAGGTACTTCTACCAAGGCTCTCACCTTCCTCTCCTTAATTCCATGAGTTACAGACAAAACAGATCAAACTCTGGGGAAAGAGGATCTTCTGCATTCTGCAGTAGTGCCTTTACAGAGCAGCCCAACTCTCCTAAATTTTCCAAAAGGTTCAGCACACAACAGATCCGACACTTTGGGGTGGGAATGTTATCTCCATGTTCCTGCCAAGCAAAGCTTCCTTGAAATCCCACAAGAAGAGTCAAACCTTCCCACAGCAGTGGAGATAACACTGCTGTGCGGAGCCTCCTGCCAACACCAACCTTCTCCCTCCAGGTCAGGGACACATCCTGATGGGCACAGCAAACCCCAGCGCTGGCACCCACTCTGTCTGTGCCCACCCCGGGCTGCTCCAGCCAGGCAGGGCACAGAAACAGACCCTGCTCCTCGATCCTAAAGTGCTGCTTTAGGAAATCATGGAATCAGGAGGACAAAGGTGCCACCACTGAGGTGCAGGCAAGCATGCTGTGTTCCTCCAAGAGATGACAAGGTGATGCATACGGGACAAGGGGGAACGTTTTCAAAGCAAAAGGCACAGATTTAGATTATAGGTGTCAGGAAGGAATTCTTCCCTGTGAGAGTGGTGAGGCGCTGGCACAGGTAGCCCAGAGAAACAGCGGCTGCCCTATGCCTGGAAGTGTCCAAGGCCAGGCTTGGAACAACCCGGTCCAGTGGAAGGTGTCTCTGCCCATGCCAAGGGGTGGGACTGGATGGGCTTTAAAGTCCTTTCCAACCCAAGCCTTTCTACGAGGATGAGCCCGACCCTGCGTCGCGGCCGCCTACACCGGCCGTTCCCCGAGTGCCCGGTGTGGGCTCGGCCCCGATGGCGAGGCCGAAACCTCGGGCCCGGCCGCGCTCGCTGCGCCCCGTTCTGCCCCCGGCCGCCCCCCCGGCCCCGCACTCACAGCGGCGCAGCCACTTCATCCAGTGGTACACGATGGTGCTGTGGTGCCGCTTGTTCTCCAGGCACCACGAGGAGAGGCCCTGGATCGACTCCATCGTGTTGGTCACCGCCTGCAGCTTCCTGTCGAGCGAGGCCTCCAGCGCGCCGGCCGCGGACGAGGCGGCGGCGGCCGAGGAAGAGGAGGACGAGGAGGCCCGGCCGCCGCCTCCGCCGCCCGCCGCCATCTTCCCGCGCTGCTCGCGGCCGGGCCGCGCGGGGGGCGGCGGGGCGGCGCCTCACGGGG
>VZUI01043154.1:0-76915 GCA_013401135.1 Cettia cetti
AAAATAGACTTTTTTTTTTTTTTTTTTTTAACTGATGTTTTAGCAAGAAATTTTGATACAGCAAGGTCACAGCCACTACCATGGTAACACCAAGAGGAAACATTACATCGGGATTTCAAGTTTCAGGACAAATATTAGATAAAAGAGCTTCTTCCCCAACCTGCCCTGCATAGAACAAGACTCTACAGAAGGAAGAGGTCCTGCCTGGACAAAGGGGCTGGGGTCAGCCAGCCCAAAAAAATAAAGAAAGCAAAGTCCTCCTGCAGGTCAGCTTAGCACTTCCAGCTCAATTAAAAGCAGCCGGGTTGCTACCTGCCTTTTCTTTAGAAGTGTTAAGTGTCATTCTGATGTGCCTCTTCCTCACACCTCAGTTATGAAGGTGTTCCTTTAAACATGCTGCTTTAGGTACTCTCAGAAAATAATCTTTTTGGCCAGGTAACAATCTTTTAAAAGCGAGAAGGAAGAAGCAAGCGACGAGCTGCGCGAGGCAACTCGAGGACGCGCAAATCCCGGAGACGCTCGCGGCCGGGGCTCTGTGAGAGAGGTACCTGATAGTTCTGCAGTAAGATGAGGCTGAGGTAGAGCTCGCTGAAGGCCAGTTTCAGGTCTCTGATGTTCCTGTGTTGGACACGCTCCTCGTGGGACAGGTGGAAGACGGGCTTTCGGCGCCGCGGCAGCGTGGAGGCCCCGCTGGCCTCCTTCTGCGCGTCCAAGGTGGATTGCAGCTCGGTGCGGAGCGTGGTGAACCGGCGCTGCGCCTCCGCCAGCTTCTCTGTGGGCACCGACAGGGAAAAGTCACCTGGCAGGGTCACACGTGGCCCACCCAGCCCTCAGAACGCTGCAGCTGCTCCTCAGGCAGCGTGCCCGTGGGTGAAAGGCGCTGCCCTGCACGGCCTTCCCCCGTGGCGCGTGAAACTCAACAGCGCTGCGCGGTTCTCTTGTCTGTCACAGGACGGAACCACAGGCTGCTTTGGGTTAAAGATCACCTCGTTTCTACCCAGGGACACCTCCCACTTGCTCCTTGTCCAACCTGGCCTTGAGCACTTCCAGGGATTGGGCAGCCACGGCTTCTCTGGGCAAACCTGTCGGGGTCTCAGCACCCTCAAAGGGAAGGATTTCTTATTAAATGTCTAATTCAAACCTGCCCTCTGGCACTGTGAAGCCATTCCCCCTTGACCTGTCACTCCAGGCCCTTGCCCAAAGTCCCTCTCCAGCTCTCTTGGACCCTTTAGATACTGGAAGGGGCTGTAAGGTCTCCCTGGAGCCTTCTCCAGGCTGAGCAACCCCAGCTCTCTCAGCCTGTCTCTGAGCAGAGGTGCTCCACTCCTCTGGACCCACTCTGTCCTGGACCTGGATGCAGAATTCCAGGTGTGGTCCCACAAGGGCAGAGTAGAGGAGGACGCTTTCCTCATTAAACCTACTTGAAACACACAAGTCCTCAAGAAAAAAAATAAAAAAATTATTATTGTCAAAATGAAGGGGCTGTCCCTCCAGCACAGACTAAAGCCAGGAACTGAGACCTCTCAACTTGCATCCCAGCTTTGATTGCCAGAGGATGTTCAGTCCAGCAGCACACAAACACCTGTTAGGGATAGCAGAGGCCCAGCCAGTACCTGGGGACTGCAAAGCAGCACCAGGACAGCGGGGCAGGCGTCCCCACACTGGCTGGAGGCAGCAGGCAGACCCAAATACCAAAGCACTGACCACACAGCTACTCTGAGCACAGCAGAAAAGCTGCTCCTCTTTCCCAAATAAATCAAGTGCACAAGAAGCATTAGAGAAAAAAATCCTGTTAGACAATATTATGAAACATGACAGTGAGTAAGCAAAGCGTTTTTCAGATCTGTGCACCCGCTACCGACTACATGTTTACTATCTTTTCATGTGACAGTAGGGAAATCAAAGAAGACAAACCCCACACTTCAAATGTGACACTGAATTTTGCTGCTCAGAGAGCAGCACGGCCCCTCTGCCAAGCTCCCAGCGACAGACAAACACAGCTCTGCTTTGATCAGGAGTTACAACACTGCTGGCTGCTGTACACGATCCCCTGTAACAATTTATCCCTCTTTTCCTCACTCTAGAAGCATTGCCTCGTTATTTACTGGTTAAAGAGGCCATCAGCCTGCACTTAAATATCATTTTGATGTGTTCTCAGAACAAGTCTCTCTCGTCCTCACCTCAACTATGAAGGTGTTCCTTTAAACCTGCTGCTTTATGTACTCTCAGAAAATAATATTTTTGGCTAAATAACCATCTTTTAAAGCTAAAACCAGCATAGTAAAGACTGTTATCGTTCTCTTTGTTCTGTACAGCTGGTTCCTTCCAGGCTTTTTTTCCCCCCCTGCTAAGCTTCAGTCACAGCTTTGGCATCTCTGTTGATAAGCAGGGTCACAGACCATGGGTGTTGGTGTTGGCCAGGAAGATGCTGACCAGGTTCACAGTGCTGGAGCCACCTCCACCCAGCAGGACACCCAGCACTGCACCACAAAGCATAGAGCCACAGGGTCCCTCTGCTAGGCAAAGCTCTGACCCAACAGCCCCCTGGATGTCAATATAATTCCCTTCAGTAGTATCTCACATAACAACTCAGTGATAATTCTCAATTGCTCCCCATTCAGATGTAAGATTTACTCCTCCTTTCCCATTTTACTCAGTTCTGCTTTATTTTAAGAGCAAAACTACTCTATAAATAGTTTTACAGTGCACAAGGTATTTGCCAGAAGGAGAATGCCTTTCCAAACAGAAAATGGGGATCAATACAGGATATCGACTACAGAGGAGCCTGAAACTCCAAATTTCTCACTTACAAACTTTAATAAAGGAAGAAGATTCAAAATGCAGCAAAGGGCAACTCCTCTCTGACAACTTCCACAGCTGCAAGGTCTCCACCAAACAGAGAAAATGCAGCCCATAGTGAGAATGGCCTGCCCACAGCCTACAACCATGTAATATTTACCACAACAAGATCAGACTGCAAAACAATAATCCCTTCCCACTCTGGGAACTCCCTCGGGAAGAAGGAACAGATATCTGTTCAAATCAAAAGCTTTCATATAAATAAAGCTCACAAGTTCACTCTCTATATTGGAAACATCTATTAAACCATCTGTGATACACTGAGATTTCTTTTAAATCAAATCAGTAGATATGGAAGAGTTTAAACTTATACTTCTAATTCACTGTTCCATTGTCCCTATGTCCAGAAAAGTCCTAAAATCCATCAGCCTAATAACACAATATTTAAAGAAAACACGATGCCTTGAAATGTTTATGACTGCAGCCATCCATAAAAAATGCCACTCCTGAGAAACAGCCATCCTGTCACCACCTTCTCTCTCCTGCACTGACTCCATTTATCCCATCCACAAATCATTTCATCTTATTAAAGTATGATTTTTTTACCATCGAGACTCAATGCAGAAGCAAAACAAAAAAAAACAAAAAAACCCACGTGCTGCTGCTCTGAAAACCTCCTAGGGAATTGCCCAGGGAAACAGCAAAGCAGAATAGAAATTAATTCCTCAGTTTGCAGAGTACTCCAAAACCATTGAAAAGTCATATAACCACTATCACTAATTTAGCATTATCCACCACTGATTTAACATTCTGAAAAGTGACTTTAAAAATGATGTCGCTCAAGAGAGTTAAAAAGAAAAAGCTTAGAAACTGGAACCACTCTTGTGTTGCAGCATTTTGCACGACCTGATGCCCACAGAGCCCTCAGTTCAAGTGTAATTTCATGGCAAAGACTAATGAGAAATCCAAAACCAACAGCAGCAGGCTTCAACAAAAGTGCCTGCCATAAAGCACCAGCTCTGCCCCAAAAAAATGCTGCTAGATCCTAACTAAAAGAGCCTAAAGAGTTATCACCTCAACTGCACAGTTCCAAGTTGGTTTTTTACTTCATTTTCCAAGTTTAAATGGAAGTTCACACATAAGGATGATGGAAAAAAGACAATTGCAATAAAGAACCAGGAAAATTTCCCCCCAAATTCCAGTTTACATGGGCATGGGTGTTATCAAAGCCTCTTTCACCAGACAGGAGGTGACTGACAGCCTGAACCTCCTGCCAGCTACACATTTTAGGCAGCCCTTTTTAGCATTCCTTCCCTGCCCTACTTGTACACATCATATTCAATATTTTGCTTCCCAGTTTAAAGCCAGGGTTTCCTACAAACAACAAAACCATTCCTAAATTAACCATGGAAATGTTGCTGGCTACTGTTTAGCCAAATCCTGATGATGGTGATTTAAAAAACAACAAACCTGTCATCTAGAAAATCCCAAACACAAACCAAAACTGGCCACAGATAAAACTTTAGCACTTGAATAGGCATTCCTCTGCTGAAACCATCTGAAAATTTTATTACAATTCTTTTTTCTTTCGCTTGAAGATAGATCTTCTTGAGCATAGACAAAAAAATTACAAATTGTTTATCAAATCTGATTTAGTTAATGGCAGTTTTCCTTTCCATTGAGCTGGGATAATGGGAATTAAGAACAGCAGTACTCTGGGATTTAGTTTTATTCATTTTAATATTAAGGCAGTGTTTGAAGGGAGCACACAGGGGAGGGCAAAGAAAGGCTTTTGCAGCAGTCACTCCAGCTCTGAGTGCTCCGTGGAGGAACTAGGGTTTGGGACCAGGCTTGAGGATGAGGATGGTTCAGAACCATCCCAAGAGGATGAGGTTGGTTGTGCTGTGGCAATCCTGGGTGATGCCCACTGAGGAGCCCTCAGCCTAGGGAAAGATGATGAGTAAATGAAGCACACATCAACAGAAAACTTGATTTTCTTGAAAATGAACAATATTTACTGTAGTCAAGACAGGGGCATAATAAGCTATGTAATAAACCTATAATAAATAGGATGTGCCAGGTCATAATCCAAGCCAACACATGCCTGGAGCTACAATAGGGTCCAACGTGACAAATTTCTGACACAATCAAAGAGTAGGAACCACTGATGGAACATTTCTTGCTGTAGCTCAATGCTAATAACCCTAATAACAGGTTTCCATTCTATGAAAGTCACGTCGCTCTTCTGCAAATAATAGACTTATTTGAATCTTAGCACAGGAGATTTTCAAATTACATGTATTCTCTCCTGGAACTTTTTGAAATGACAGCTAGCTGGGGAAAAAAACCCAACCCTACCCTATGTTATTAATGCCATTTTAAAGAATGCTGGAATGGGTGTGTACATGTAGGTGCACGTGTGGCAGCAGGTCCTCATTAGGGAAAATTATAATCTGTATTGTGCATCTAAATTGACAGAACTTCCTGCACAGAGCCTAGCTCACAGTGCACAGGATCTGATACGCCTCAGAAAGGAAGTTTCTGAGCACAAAACCCTCAGATCTGGGATAGAAACACAAGATCTCTCAAGAAAACAACACAGAGCAGTGCTCTGAGTTAGGTACGCATGAACTGCATGCAGAAAAATGCCTATAAAGTGTAAAACCCAGCTGACCTAATAAAAAAATATCAATTTTACCTGAAAAACTGCCTCTTGTCCTGACACTCACTCTGCTCTAGGGAGCTGGGAGAGCAGGCACAGCCAGCCCAAAAGAGATTTACTTCCCTAGATGGAAGCTGAACAGAGGGAGGCTGCAGTGCTCAGCCACTGCATCCATCATGCTTTCAGCTATCCTCAAGTTCACAACCCAGATCCTGCCTGGCAGTAAAAGAGCCAGCAATAAAGTCATCACCCAATGGTTATGAAAATATTTTGCACAATTCGACTGTGCCTTTGTTACCAGATTAAAATCAGAACTAGAAAATGCTACCATATTGTGCTGCAAATCCTGTTTATAGCACTAAGTTAATAAATCAACGTGTTAAGAGGAAATGCATTGGTGTATCTACATTTAAATGCTTTTCTGGTTGAAACCCCATTTTAAACCTCACCAAAAGAGGCTGAAAATCATCTGAAGTGTAATGGCAGGAGGAGCCAGAGCACAGCAAGCCTTTAGTAGCAATTTTACAGAGTGAATTTCCAGTTAACCCATTCTAAAGACGTTTTCAAAACACAGGATGGGGAGGCAACCTTCTCAGAGGAAACAACAAAAGCCAGCACTCTATAGATGACACCCAGAAATCCCCACTCTTACCATCACAACATATTAACTCAAAATACACAAAATGGCAAGTGCTGCTCATTTTTGTAGTCCAGAAAGCTGCAGGGGTTTCAGTAAGAGTTCAGTTGTTAAAAACTTGTTGGACCCATCAAGATGATCAAGCTACCACACACAGGCAAGCCTGTGAGAGCTGTTCCTGCAGCAGCTCGGGAAACACCAGCTAGGAGGCTCAGCACACCTAAAACATGGCCAGGAGATTGTCAACATGGACAAGCTGAAAGACTGTGCCCTTTACTTTTAAGAGAATCTCCATAACGTTCAGCAGGATACCTTGAAAGTTCAAAGAAATGAAATCACCTGCCATTCATTCTCCCTCCAGTCAAATGCCAGGGTTTAGCTCCAGATCTGTGATTAACCCAGAGCAGTTTTCCAAACAAACCCGCCCTCTAATTACCTGATGGTAGACCTGCATCACCACTGTGGTTATCCTGAAAGTTTGGGACCTTCAGGCCCTTTTTCTGTTGTTGAATCTGCCACAAATACACACAAAACAAGCACCTTACCTGAATAGAAAATGTTGATTTTGGCAAGTTCTTTCTCACAGGTTTGGAAGAATTTCTCTTCGAACGTGGCAAAACATCTTTTCACCGTGTCCTCATCTGTGTCTGCAAAACAAAATAGAAAAACAAAGAGGTTGTAACAGAAGAACACAGGAACAATTTTACAAGTGGCTGCCATGGAAATAGCTCTTCAGAGTAAATTTTTGTCTTGCAGAGGAAGAACAACCAAGTCCAAAGGGCTCGAGGGAACACATTTTTGCTTGTAAAAGGAATTGCACCAAGACAGAGAGGGACACACTTGTATCAGCAGTAACAGCACCCTAACCAAAGTTCCCATCATATTTTTTGACCCTTCAAGTGCTATTTCAGATCTTACAACTCCGTTTTCACTTCCAAGACCAAAGCTGACCACAAATGTTCACTCCAGCTTAGCAAACATCTGTATTCAGAAGGAAAGCACCAAGTGTTTAACTGAAGCCTTCAGCTGATCTTCCAGGAGAACTCACTGGCTTCAGCTACCATTCCCACCTTCTCCTCAGGGTAATCCTTCAAACACAAACACAGCATCACAGCAAACTAGAATGCATACAGCAAACTGTGTGGAAGCTTCCCTCCTGGAAAATAAGGCTTTTCTCATAAGCAAAGTTGAAAGGAGAAAGCCTAAATTATGGTGACTGTGATCAGATCCACAACTCTCCTTCACCTCACTGCTCTGGAACAGTTTTAATTCTTTTGCAAGAAGGGCATACAAATCCATAATTAAAGTCAAAATTTGAAATTAAAGCAGCAACTCGGTCACCTTGTTGTTATAAAAAATATAGCGCAGAATCTCAAAGACAGAATGCATTTTCTAGTAATTAAGAAATTAGTTTAATGAGTTAAAAAAAAATCAAGACAGGCTATAATTACCAATTTCAGTACTGTCAAAAACCAAATGTTCCTAATGCTGAAGCAAGGCAGACTCTTCATACCCTCCCATAGTTACAGCCCCTGAATCTTCATGGACTCTCACAGATTGCAAGGGTTAGTGTTAACACAAACAGGAAAATTAAGACTTTATTATGATCTCAACAACGTTGAGAAATAGACCACAGAACCACGGAATTGCTTCAGGTAGGATTAAGATGAGTGAATCCAATCATTGTCAAGCCCACCACTAAACCATGCCTCCAAGTGATACATCCACATGTTTTTGGAACACTTCCAGGGATGCTGATTCTGCCAGATCCAAACAGATGATGAAATACACATTATTAAATTGAGGAGACAAATAACTACACAGAAGTTTTATTTGCTATCAGATACACATATTGGACTGTCATACCCAAGAAATCTTTTCCTTTTAGCACCAATTTCTAGGTAAAACCAACCTCAAGAGAATATTTAAATACAACATTTCAATTTTTTCTGATGTTTTTTGTTTTGGCTTTGACATTAAGCACTACAAACCTGCACACACATCAGTACCATTTTTAGGGGATGGAATAAAAGAGTGAAGAACACAACATAAAACTGCAGTGGACAGGCAACCTTGTAAGAAGTCTGTCTTCTTTTGGAGTTTGATGATGTTTAAAGAATAAACAGAGAGAGAAAATAACCAGTTCTGCACAGATGCCTGGTGTTTACAACTCCACCACCCAAGGGCTTGTAGAGAAGAATTCTTAAGGGCTCCCAAGCCTGTTCCAAACTCCAAGCTTTGGCTCCCAGGCTTCCTTTCTTATCCAATCATTATACTTGCAGCTCTGTGGCTGCTCCCGAGGATGAGACTCCCTCCCTGGAGCAAACAAACCCTGGAATGACAGGGCTTGGGCTCCTCTTTGCTGAAGAGAACCGCAGCAGCCCCGAGGTGTCATTCCAGCCCTGCTCGAGGGCTCTGGACCAAGGATGAGCAATCCCACTCCACAGAGAGCTCCCACATGAATCCCTCCTTGTGGGCAGCCTGGGGAGCACCACAGGGACAGAAAATAATTCTGCTTCAGGGCTGGTGACTCCCAACAGCAGAGTCACAGCACAGCAACATCCCAGCCTGGGGCTCTCCCAGTCAGGCTGATCTGAACTTGCCTCCAAGATTTCCAAATCCTTGACCCAACAGCAGAGCACAAACAGGGGAGGGGGGTGAAGCAGCTGAAATTACTATGCAATACTCAAAATGCAGAGATTTTATTCACTAGATGCCTGCAACTTTGCAAATAATAGTAATGAGGAGGTACCAAACCAGAGCCAATGCTTAAGGACAGACCCGAAAGGGAAATTCTCCAGCACAAAGAGTTTACCCATGTCTAGAAGAAAAGGTTATCTAGAGGTGCCTTCTGACACAGGGGAACCATCATTTCCTGCACTTCACAATAAGTCATAAAGAAATATAAAAGCACACAGGCTCACTGCTTTCCTCCTGTGGAAACACCAAACCTCTTCTGCCACTGCTTGTTTTTATGTTTCAGTACATTCACAAAACAGTGAGACCAAGCAAGTTTTTAAACTTCAGGCACTGGAATTACCAAAGGATTAAAAAAAATAAATTAAAATCTCTTTAAAAATGGAATATACTTTTTGTCCATAAAGTCAAGCATGAATATTTCTGTGCAAGCAAAATAGCACCTTCTGAGATACCAAAAAGATCAGTAAGACAACATAGTGTTAAACTAACATAATCAATGCCAAATAACACAGTGAATATCTTGTTTTGTAAATTATTGACCAAATTACAAATTACAAATAAGTGTGTTGAACAGTTTGACCATAATCTAAAATTTAGAAGAGGAAAATGGGCTTTGAACACAAATCAACTCCTGCTGAAAGCCCTTCCAAAATCCTTGAGATTAGGAATTCAGGTCTCTATCTCAACCTAAAAACACTGCTGACTCAGAGGAAAGCAAGTTCTACATAAACGATTCAAAATCCTTCTCCAAATGTCAAATGCCAATAAAAGATATTTTGCCGACTGGGGTAGATGCCAGGCTTGAAAAAAAATTTAAAAATCAAGAATCTCTGTGAAGAAAAGGTTTCCCTCTGGTCCTGGTCCCACTGCAGTTCAGGCATTGAGCTGCAATAATGGACAAGTGCTGCCAAGGCTACTGCCTGTATTTATATATTTCCCCCCAAGGCTAGGACAGGACAAGGCTGTTTTGCCATGAGGAAATCACAGTGCCAGAGCCTGGCCTTGGGTTGGGAGCTCCATGACAACAGGGGCTGCTTCTAAAAGGCATCCAGCTCTTGCTGCCAAGGAGGGCTGGCCTAACCTTCCTTTTGTTCATTTTCTATAGCCTTACACTCCATTTACCCGTGAACAAGGCTGCCAAGCAGACGGTCTGATCAATACTGCACCTTCCAGACCTCATCCTCCTATGGATTCCCTGTCCTGAATTAAAAAAAAACAACGCAGGAAGCCTGCAAATATGCTTTTAGTAAAGCCCAAACCAGCAGCAATCTAGATGTACTCCTCCTGCCACGTTTTAAGAGAACTCAGATGCTGGCACATCTAAAGTAGAACCTGAAGTTGAAAAATTAACATCCAAATTACATTCCTCAGCTGCCCCAGGCACTCATTTCTCAATGCTTCTCTCAACTCTTCATTTAATTTCTCATTTTCTGCAGTTGTAGTATATAAACAAATGATCAGCATCCCAGGCAGCTCTGCTCACTCACTCCCTTGCGGGGACACATCAGTAAAAGTTTTCTTTGTTACAGCAGTGCCCTTTAAAAGTAATCATTTTTAGTAAGTCCCCTACTCTTTATCATGCTGAATTTTAAAGAGCATTTTATTTTAAAAGATTCATTAGCTTTGTTATGAGATCAGCACAGGTGTAGTTCTCTGAATCACCTTCTGTTTGCCACAAAACAGCTCTATCTGAGTAATGTTATTTCAACACTAGCTACAGAGGAGGCAATTTGATTTATGAGGAGGGATCTGAAATCTAGTCAGTGAAATAAAAAATAAAATCAACCTCAACATTGGCATTAAACACATTAAATAATACTGAACAGGTGATCACAAGTTTAACATCAGCACCACTTTGAATTAACTATTTTTTAAATTTTGCCACACCCTCTACCCAGCGCTCAACTGCAACTACAACAACAGAACTGTGTTAGGAAAAATTAACAAGATTTAAAAGATAGTTTTCTTGTTTCTATAAAGACAGCAACTGCCTTTACTTCTGGGCCCAGTGGCATAATAGGGAAAAAAAAAGAAGAAAAAACCACTTTTATTGCTACTCAAAATGTTTAAAAGTGGGTCACTACAATGAAAACATGTATCTGTCTCCAAAATCCCATCAGCTTTGTCTGTCTACGACCATCACAATTCTCCCACACCACTGACAGATCTGCAGCACCAAGATTCTTATTTCCTCAACCTTTTTACACAGCACAGTGAAATTCTGCAAGTAAAAAAAAAAATCAGATTGTCAAGCCCCTTAATGCAAGGACAGAGATTATTATCTTTACACTCCCGATGCGTCATCCTGGTGTTTATTGGGGTGTTTTTCCAAGGGAAAGGTTTTTCCACAGGGCAACTCCCTTTCTCACAACAGAAGGCCACACTTGGGTCAGCTGCAAATTGGATCATTCAGTGAAACTTTCAGTAAATTAATTACTCACCATGAACTTTTTATGTCTCATCTTGGGGCAAATAAAAGTTTGCTTGTACAGATTTTTATGTGCTTTAAGTACAGCCCTAGAAATTTCTTCCTAGGACTTATTCTTGCTGCAGGAAGAAGAAGGAAGCCAACTCTGCTTGCAAACAAAGGAACATTTGAGTTCATGTTATTCCACCCTAACATCTGAGCTGCAAACTGCACGTGTAACGGTGTGCAGCTCTTCTGGAATTTATTCCAACCCCCAAAATTGGACCTCACATTAAAATACTGTAAAATCATCCAGGGAAGAAGCCTCATGAGCTAATTGATATTAAAAATAATGTCAAGAAAATTCAAAGCGGGCTATACCTGCTTTTCTGAGCCATCACAGATGAGCTGGCCAGCTCTCCACTTATTGAATCCTTTAGCCCAAATTAGATCTGGTTATTAAATTATTGCTTTAAACCTAGCAATAAAAAATGACCACTCAGGTAGCAAATGAGGCTGGCATTGCCTGCACATGCAGGGTTTACATGTGGGCAGGGGAAGGAGGGGACAAGAACTGCTCCCAGTCACCAACACCAATTCTCTCAGGTTTTGCTTCACATTTTGTTGTTTTTACCAATTAACCCAGAGTGAACAAAACCTATTTCAAAATACTTTTAGAAATGACTATTTTCAGATTGATAAAAATCCTGCTTCCTTAGTTTTTAGAGTGTATCATTGAAATCTTACAAGGAAACCAGCTGGATTCTTAGAGATGATTTGTTTAGCTGGAAAGAAAAAGCAACCTCCACAACATGCCTACAAGCTAGACATCCAACCAAGTGGCTACTATAAATTATTTATATTTGTGACTCTCTAAACACAGACTCTAAAGCAATGACAGCATCCTGGTATGAACTTCAGGTGCAGAAAAAACAGGCAACCAAGCAGCCACATGTGAGAAGACAGCTCCCAAGTGTCAGGTTCTGCAGTTTACAGGGCACAGATGTTCTACAGGTGCTCTTCTTTAAACAAGCACCCAGCACTCATAATCAGTCCTTCTGCAAGCAAGGAAGGAAGGCAGTGCTAATCCTTGTCAGCTCTTCCAGGAGAGTCACCAATGCTTCACTTCTGTACCATTAAGAGATTCAGTACTGCCAGGAGAATTACAAAACTGTGGTAGCTCAGATTTGAAGGGCAGCTAGGTAGAACCTTGTGATAGGAAAAAAAAAAAAAAAGAAAAAAAAAAAAAAAAAAAAAAAAAAAAAAAAAAAAAAAAAAAAAAAAAAAAAGCAGCACAAATACCCAGCCGTATTTCAAAAGCTACCACAAAAACACTGATAATATAGGATGACAGACCTGGATGCTAGGAGACATCATACAGGGACAGCACTCAATGCCTGCTTTCCCTGGCTAACAACCACCCTGAAATTCCTCTTTTCAAGAAAGAAAGCGAAGGTTTACATGTGTTTTTGCAGAAGTCTCCCAATAAGCTAGACCAGAAACATTGCCACACACCTCAGGGTGAAGACAAGACAGTCAACAGGAGCTGAGAGTCAAATTTCACGTTAACCTTCATTCCAAGACAAAGAATGGAGAACACCAGGGTTGAGTTACTCAGCTGGTACACACCAGAACCCGTCCAGGCCACGTCTGCTGGGTTGTGACAAGCAGCCAGCCATGCAGAGATCCTGCAGCTTTGTGGGATTACCAGGATCACACCAGGACATTCCTGACTTACATAAGGCACCTGCACCTTCCTCCAGCTGCTCACCTGCTGCCTCCAGCCCTGCTTTTCATTAAAACAGGACAAGACAGCAGCAACCATGGCTGCACAAAAACCCCATACCACAGTTTACACAGCAGAGGTTAAGGAAAGCAGAGATATTCCAGCCTCTTCCAGATGAGATCTGAGCTGGCCCCTGCACCTCTGGATGATGCTGCACGAGGCAACAGTTCAGCACTGCCATCCATTCCCTCTGAATCAGCCTCTAATCTGACCAATGTTGCATCCAAGATGGTATTTTTTCCCTTTTCATTAATGACAGGGGCCACCAAACTAAAAACTTAGCATGCTTTAAAACTTGTTCACACTTTTAAGATCCACTGAAGGCACCTCAAGTAAATAAGCACAGCTGTGTTTTATGCAGCTACAAACCTGTCTAAAAAACCTTCCTCCTGCTAAAACACATGGATGGAAATAAGGACACTTCCCTAAGTTGCCCAGTTTGTTTCTTAAACCAAGAAGATAAATATAAAAGAAAAGCACACAGCAGCATGGAAAACCTGAAGATCAGAATTGTTGATACAAAATCAGGTGCTCAGAGTTCAAAGTTTGGGTTTTCTACATAGCTACCTTCCCCATCTCTCCCTCCCTTCAGCCTGGCAGAACTCAGTGGATTCAGCAAACCCTCTCCTGATTATCAGGACAAGTCTCCCAACCTTTCAGCCAAGCAACAATTACACAAATAAAAATGAAGACTCCAGGAAAGGTAAGGCAAAATCTCCCCAAGTTGTAGAGTTCAGGAAAACCAAAAACCAGTGATGGAACACTGGGGCCTTGCACGGGGAGAAGAACTTGGAACCCATGGAGATGATGGGGACTGGAAATGCAGCAGAGCAAGAGGAAATCAAAGTAAACTCAAACAGTGCTGAATACAGCAGAGATCCATCACCCTAAGAGCCACAAATATTCCTTCTCTGCCCCACCTCCTGAACAAAGGTAGAAGGTGGCATGGAAAGAGAAATAGAAGGAAACTTTCTAATCTTCTTTAATGTGCATTCTTATTTATCAAGAAAGATTAGTTTGATATTGTGAATGTTTTAATCAAGCCAAAAATGTTTCTGTCAAGAAATAAAAGCTTCATAATAAAATGACTGTTTACGCTGCTTTTATTGAGCCTCCTGCTTTCATAGTTTAACTTCCAGAATTTTACTGAGCAGCAACAATTATGTTCTCATTAAAACTGCACTAAAACTGTCAGAGAATCTGACACAACCAAAAAGAAGAGAAGAATTAAAACAAAACTGAGATTACAGTCAGTTAAAAGAACGTTGGTACAGTGCACTTTTAAGTCTTGTCTGTATTAAAGTTTTACCTAGGAAAACCACATGGAGAAGGAGTTACAGGGAATTGTAGCAGTAGTTGTGGCTGTCCTTTATGCCCTCTCTGCCACACACACACGATGTCCTTTTCCTTGCTCTGGTGCTGCTGCTTATCCAAGACCACAGTGAACCAGTTCAGGAAGTTAATCTGGTGTTTAAAGAACCAGCCAGCATTAAAACTGCAAGGCATTAAAAACCAAACTGATCAATAAAATGTGGTTTAGCCCTCTGAAAGAACTCCTTGCACACAGGGGGGAGGTGGTGAGAGTGAGACTCCTCCTCTGGCAGCAGCAACCTGTTAGATTTGGCTGGAACAGCACACCACCTGCTTGGCCTCCTGCGATGGGAGATGACTCAAGGCACCTCCCCACAGCTCAGCTGACAAGGACACCCTGGAGAAGCCAGCACAACTCACTGGAGTTGGACTCACATGACCATACCCTTGAGAGGAACATAGGAAATGTCTGGATTATTGAATTTAAGCAGATTGAACATATCCAAGCTTTGGTCTCCCTCTCTCAGCAGCACCTCCCCTCCTGCCAACGCTCCCGCACCACGAGTGCCTCCAGCCCTGCCTTCTCCAACTCTCTCATGGCACCTCATGGGGAAAAGCCATCCCTACTTTGGAGCAAACTGGCTGGTTCTGTGTACTCCAGCACAACTGATGTCCAAACATTTTTGAGCTCTTTCAGTCTGCTTGAAGTTATTTTGCATAAAAATAAAAATCACAGAATGGTTTGGGTTGAGGGGACCTTTAAAGGCCACCCAGGCCAACCCCCCTGCAATGAACAGGGACACCTGCAATTAGAGCAGAGCTCCATCAAATATTTGTGGTGTAAAAAATGTGAAATGCTCAAAAGAAGAAGTAAGTTGGAAAACGAAGTAAACTGAGAAATCGCTGCGAGGTGGCCTCACACAAGTGATTGCAGCAACATTTTGTTATGCAAGCTGGACCTTTGAAATGAGCAATGCCTTGATCAAAGTACTCCTGGCCAGGATGCCCACTGTTCCCTCCACAGATACCCTTCAGGAATGTCTTCTGCTGGGGCTGATGACAGACTTGAACTGCCACCCACACATCTGATGAACAAGATAAATGCAAGGCAGAATCATCTTGAAATCAGAGTTTTAGTCTTGTTCTTTCAGTGCTTTCTCCCATCTACTTTCTTTCCCTCTCTCCTTCCACCAAATATACTCTGCAGAGTCCGTGCACATTTGATTTTTCTTTTTACATTGCTGCCAAAAATCAGGTTGTGCACGAGCAAATTCAACAAGCAAGTGCTAATTTATGCCAAAACAAGAGGCCCAGATCCTTATCAGCGTTTTCCCAGTGATAAAGCCATGCCTGCAAATCAAGCAAATCACCTGTGCTGCACCACCAGCCACTGCACCCTGGCCAGACTCATCCAAACTGAGACCAGGAATTCTAAGCAGCTCTGCTCTCCATCAAGGCTTGCAGGTGGCCAACAGCAGGATACACACTCTGAGAGCTTTAAGAATTGCCATATGTCAGCATTAAAGCCACAACCTGTCCAAGCCCTGCCTGCATGCTGTAGGACCAAGCCCAGCTCACTTTTCTTGGGGAGGGCTTCAATAGCTGCAGACGCTGGACCCACCCTTCCTGATTAGTAACACAGAACTAGAGGCATCAGATCAGGTTCTGCAAAACCCTGCTCTGGACTCAAGCACTTTTTTGAGTCCTTGCACCCAGCAAACACACGATGATGTGCTGGAAAAGGTGAGTCTCAACCTCCTCAGTTCCCTGCTGGATTCTGTCAGGCAGGGAGCAATGAATTAGGGGCCAAGATAAGGCCTAAAACAAGCAGCAAGGTCATTTTGAGGCAGAGTAGGAAGAAAAGTCTACTCCAACTACAGAGAAGGTGCTTAGAGGGCTTCAAAATATTTCTTTTGAGAGATGAAGCTATTTAAACACAGTTACTTCATCCTGCTGCAGACAATTCAGTGATTCACTGGCAAGCCAGAGTGAGCTCTGGTCTCAACACAGGAATCTTTTCCATACTAGGCAGAAGGCAAGGAGCTCGTCTCTGCCTTACCCCAGCAAACACCATCCACATCCACAATTCTTTTTCAATAAAGCCTCCTACAACAACTCTTTCTGTCAGGAACCTCCTCTGCTTTCTGCTTGCTGTCCTCTGTCACTGTACATCACCATCATGGAATGGGGTTGGGAAGGACCTTAAAGACAATCTCATTCCAACCCCTTTGCCGTGGGCAGGGACATCTTCCACCAGACACAGAGGTGGTGACCTCAGAGCCAGAACCACCTCAAGGCTCACAGGAACACTTTGGTCAGATCTTGGCCACTGTTCTGTGCAAAGACACCACAGAAATTGCCCTTTCACGTTTAGCCATCAGTCCATCTACCAGAGCAACCCCCTTTGGTGGGTACCAGAACTGTAAAAAGCACTTTACTGCTTGCCATGGCAAGGGATAAGCTCAAGGAAAAGCTTCACAGTTCAGGGTGTTTTCATTGCTGATGGCAAAATTCTGGGATTCTAAAGGTGGAGTGAATATCTCCTCCTTTAAGACACCGAAAACTTTCAGGGAAATGGTGTGGTTAAGAATATTTAAACTTTTGATAAACAAAAGGATTAGCAGAGGGTGCTTCCTGATCCTAAGGCTGCCTGGACGGGATGCTCCGTGGAAGGGGAAAGGCTGCTCCAGCAAAGCACACCGGTGTCCCTGGAGAGACCCTGCTCAGCTCCGTGCGTTCGAGGGGAGGCAGGGAAGGGAATTACAGCTAATTGAAAACATTTTGCATAATTGGAGCTGATAAGAGACGTATACCCGTCACACCAGGAAACTGTTTGCATCCTTATAACAATTACAGCACATATAAAATTCAGATGCTAAGCAAACAATTAGAAACACTAGCACTGGTGGGGAAAAAAAAACAAACAGGTGAATAAATGGACCATCACCATTACAAAAGCAACAACAATGCTACTTTTAAAGCTCTTTTCAGACACTGGAGAGCATGTTCATTGGAGATATTGAGGGCAGGAGGAGGAGGGAAATGACAAAAGGAAGATTAACAGAACTGTCTTGGGAAAGACTTCAATTAATATTAAGAACAATCAGAAAGACAAAACAAATGATGCAGAAACAACAACAGGCTCCCTATATGGAGTACAGCGAGCACATGGTACAAAGACAAACCTACTTCAAACGTGCTCTCAATGGCTGAATTTCCCCCCAGGAAGCCAACACTACTCAAATTCCTTTTTCTTTTTTAATTTTACTAGCTAGTAAAGGCAAACACTTGGCAAGAATATAATAAGTAAGCAGTTATCAGATGAAGAAAAATATATTTTTGAGGTATCTCAGAGCAATGACATAGGGCTCGAGAGTGGCTCTGTGCAAGATTTTACCAGAGGGCCTTGCAGTCAGACCATGTTCAGGAACAGAACAGATTGTTAGTTCTCATAAATGTTTACAAAAGCATCTTAATAAACATTTTGCACAGTTCAAATCAACATTTTTCTTTTTAAATTATATAATTCTAGCTAAAACACCAGCAAATTAACATTAAGGTAGCTGCTTCTCCACTCAGGGCAGTAATTCTTCTACTTTAATTCTTACATTATTACAGCAACAGATGTAGGATCCTCTCCACAACACTACAAAGCCTACCCAAGGTTATATTCCCCCTTGCTCACGCAGTGCACAGCCACCCAGCTGAGCCCTACCCTGCTGTTTTAATTAAAACACATGGATTGAAGCATGCCCGGAGACACTGTGGTAAATTCAAGATAAGCAGAAGCTCTCCAGTGCAGGTCCCCACAAGTTTGGAGTTGTTTTCTTCTAAACACATGCTCAGGTAGCATCCCTTGCCTTCTCTTCTTCTCAGTCATGCACTTGAGGGGTTTGTTTTAATCCAATTGAAGCAAAAGCAGCATTCCTCAGATGCCACTTTGCTTTGATTTAAGTTCATGGAAGGAATAAGCTCCAGCTCCCATGTCCTTCCTTCAAGGGGAGAGAAGATAGTCTTCCAAAGGGATTGATTTGAAAGTCTATGCCCACTTCAACTCCTCAACAGAGCCACTGTGTTCCAGGGGTAATTTTAGTTTAAGATTAAAATGCAGCAGAGACCGGGACTGCACTTGTTTGTTTGTCTGTTTTCCAAGTTAATCTCTTTCATTCTGCACAGCACAAGTCCCTAGCCAGAAACCACACGGGCTGAGTATCTCCTCTTGGAGCATCCCTGCCAGACTGGAACTGGAATGAATTCTCCTGAAAAGGATTTTTACATCCCAAATGAGAGGAAAGATTGAGAGGCATGTGATTCCCCCCCTCCACCCCCGACATTTTCCCCCAAGCTCAATGCACAGTACTGTTGGCACTTGCTAAATAAAAAGGCAAAAGGAACCATTCAGTAATTTCTATTACTTCCCAAACAAAACCTGGTGGGAAGGGAATACACAAACTGCAGAAGTAACTGCCAACAGAAAGGTTTTGCATCCAAACACACAAAAAAGTATGCTGAGGGTAAAAAAACTCAATGGCCCAGCTTCCTAAGTCACTTCTTATTTACATTTCAAAGGACGCGTTACAGAGCCACCACATTTAATTCTATTTTACCCCTCTTCGTAACAATGGCAAAAAAATCCTAAATTTAAGTCCCAGTTGCAATATCAGCTGTGCAAACGGACAGAACAGGACTTCCAATAAACTTAAACAGATCATCTGTGGATATCTTCCCAAAGCAATCTGTGTGCTGTACACAGCAACTCTGCCAGGCAGCAGTTAACAAGACACTGCCCACTTTGAAGCTGTGGTTGACTTGAAACCTTCTTCTTGGCAAAACCTGTAAAATTAAAGGCTGATCCTTATTTGAAGCATGGGTGATACAACTAGAATGGGAGAGAAGCACTCCAAACTGCAGCTGCAGGAGGTAGGGAGGAGCTCAGAGTTTTGTCCACTGTAGGAAATGGAAAGATAGAAACTCCCACAGATACTGAAGGGCTTGATTTGCAGCCTTGGGAGAAGCTTGGATTGATGTAATAACAAAGGTACACAACGTTAAGCTGAAAATTTATAAACCTACGTTCCTATAGTAATAAGTAAGAATATGCCTTAAATAAGTAAGAAACTGTATTAGGTAATATGGTGAAGGGTTTTATAGTGTAGCAATGTAATTTTATCGAGTAAGTTAAGAGTTTAGATGTTATACTAGAAGTATGTGTGTACCTGAGATAGAAAGCCATTGGATAAAAGCATACACGGTGCAGTAAATTAAGTAGAGGTGATAGGTTAGAAAAACAAAATCAACTCTGTGGCAAGTTTCCATGAGACCAGAATGTTACATATTGCCTTGTAACAAAGAAACTTGCGACTACTGTTGAGCTATGGCCGACTTCTTAATCCTCTAAAATCTCATGGCCTCCAAGGCTGATGTTTATCAGAGCAACAAATCATTATTATCCTGACAGTGGTCCCATCCCTTCATTAAAGAATCTTCCACCAAAGCTTGGAAAGCTTTTGCTGTGCTCGGGGAAACCTGGAGCCAGCGAGGCAACGTTCCAGCCAAACTCCCCAGAGCAGCAACCCCCAAAAGGGTTTTCACCCTCGCTGCCCTAACCACGCTTTGGGCTCTGTGGCTGTGTCCTCACAGAAGAATTTTATCGCAACAGATGACCGCAGCATCCAGAAGCACTGCTCATGTAGCCGGCATGCTGCTAATCAACAGCAAGAGCAGATGGAATGCAAATCTCCCAGCCAGGGGGGACCAGGAGGCTGTCACCAGCTTGCTCCCACCACCTAAATGAGCTATTATCAATTAGGAGCTAAATTCAGACAGGATTTTGGTGAAAGGCAACACTTCAAGGTGTTTACGGGGGAAATCCATCTGCACCGTCTAAAAAAAATCCACCGTGCGCCGCAAGGTTTATTCTGTGCCGGTTTGTTCGTGCACCAGCACAAGTGGGTGCTGTCCTGATTTCAAGTCCTGCAAGGATTTTAATTTAAGCTTTAGGCAAATTCCATCAAGTATGGTGAGGATGGCCTTAACAAAGGTAACGTTATTTTCTTCTCACCAGAATTTTTTTTTTTTTTTTTTGACAAGTGTTTCAGAGGCTGGTATCAGCTCCTTTTCAACAGCAGAAGAGAGGGGAGTAGAAAAAGCACCATCTAAAAGTCACACAGAAATGAAGTTTTGTTACATCCACACTGGTCTATACCAGCAAGGCACAAAGAACCAGCCTCAATAGATTTGGGGGTTGGTCCTTCAGCAAATTCATCACAAGAAGAACTGAAGCTGCCCCAGTTCATTCACTCAATTGATTCACCAACTGCTCTGAAACATGAATAAATATGTAAGTGGTTACTCTGCTCTAATTAGTGACATTCAGTGAATCTAACCAGGGAGCCCAGACCTCCAGCCCTTGCATTTAGCTCTCAGTGCCTCTCCCCTGGGAACTGAATAGCAATCAGCTATGTAATGCAGGGATGGTTGCTTTTTTCCTCTCCACATTTAGGGTGGAAAATAAGGGGGTATGGCACAGGGATGGAAAAATAGAATTAAATCCCTAAATCCAGACAAAAGGTCTAAACATGCTTAAAGAAGTGTTTTGAGGGGGAAAAGAATTAGAGAAGGAGAAAAAGCAATAAAAGAAAAATCAAACCGAGTGCAATTGCAGAAAACATGAAGCAGATGATGCATTTCCTATGTGATAGCTTAAACAAGTCCCAAGGCACACCTCCTCAGTCCATCAAACACCACATTTACATAAAATCATTAATTCATTACAGTCATGAAAGAACACAGGGATGGGTTAGGAGGGACAGGATGGAATGAATGAAGTGGAAACATAAGCCAGAGGCACAAGCAAAATGTCCATATCCATGCACATAGAGCTTCCTGAAGGACAAAGCTCACAACTAACCTCAAAGAAATGTCTCAAAGTGAAAAACCCTCGTGTTTGCCAACCCTAAACCACCCCAGTTTCCAGCAGACAGACAAATGTACACATGATAGTAATGCTGCTTGTGTGCCTGCCCTCTGTGGCTCTCCAGAGGGAAGCTGCTGATGTTGCACTTGGTCCTGCTGCCAACAAGAGTTATTTGCTTCTGGTTTGGTCTCCATTACCCTGGATTAGAAAAACAGCCTCTTATCCCTGCCAAACAAGGTCTCAGCCACCTCTTTTGACCCACTGGAGTCAACTTAGCTTCTCATAAAGCTTCTTGCCCTCCCTCAGAAAAAATGATAATGTTTATCCAAAAAAAAGTAGCCCAAAAGATTAAAGCGGCCCACCCCCCAGCAAACTTACACAGAACATATGAATTAATTTTCAGGTTTCCTGGCTGTTTTATCACTTGATCCACACACACACAGCCCGAAACTGCAATTCTGTAGCTATCAATCTGCCTCCAGAGACAGTGTTAGCACGGCAATCCCCCCACACAACACAAGTGGTCTTACAGACGGCGGCACTATTTTTAAAGCAGAACATGGATGTATTTTCCTCTCCTTTGCCAAACAAGGATATGAAATGTGCCACATGGCAGGTAGCATGCAGATGACAAAACAGTCAGAATTCAGCAGAAATACAAGATGGGGTTGCCAGAAGGATTCCAACAACTCTTTGTCAAAAAAGAAAAAAACCCAAACTCCAAACCATACTGACAGGTGCTCCACCAAAAGTTTTGTCACATTTTTGCTCTCCTGAGGTGAGAACTTCCACTGTTGTTGTCATTTCATATTCAACTGGATGAAGGATAACTGCATTTAACACCAAAGGAGAGTCCTGGGACTGGGATGTGAATTTAACCACGTATCTGTTGTTGTGTCTGCATTAAAACTCTGAGACAGAAGAGTGAGGGAAAAAAGTCATCCTGAATTTAGAGACTACTCCAAGAGGAACAGCTGGCACAAAGGAAATAGCCTGCACCAGAGGCCAAGACAGAGTGTTTTCTGTAAGGGACAGACTTGGGCAGAGGGAACACACAGTCCATTCTGGAGAAAGAGTTTTCAGCTTCAGAGCACACCTGACAAGCACTTGGAGGCTGCCACACACACCCAACATTGGACACAACAGAAGCAAGTCTGGAAAAAACTCTCTCTGGGGTGAAACACATTCTTCACACAGAGAGGGAATCTAAACCACATTTGAAATTCATAACCAGGACCAGGCTGAGCATTTGCTATAACTGCCCTGACATCTGAAAGGTCCATTTGCTGTTAATACACCCAACCCACGAGGTTTGTACAGCACGAGGCACAAGAGAACACATCAGCACAAGGTACCAAAGGCAGCGAGGAAAACCGGCACAGGATAAAATGCAAACACATTTGAAGGGAACTGCAACCATTTACTGGGGAAAAAACAGGTTTCCCTTTCTCAGGGATGTATGGATACCTGGAGCAGCCCCACAACACTGGGCTCAGCTATCAGTCACAGGGGGGACACGAGGACACCCACAAGGCACAGGACCAATGGGCAGCCTCCATACAAGAGCCACTGAATATTTTAAATCATTCTTGCTTCTTATGAACAAGCCTGAAAAGACCAAGCTGAGCGAGTGGCTGCTGCAGAACTAATGGGTATCATTTGTGCTTATTGTAAAAGAGCAAATTTAGGGAATTTATAGCAAGTGACGCTTTATGCGAGAGCATTTTTGCAGCTAACAGCAACGAATTTTATAATTTTGGGTTTGCTTCTGCTGTTTCAATTGAAGACTCACCAGCACATCCACCTAGCATGCCTTATTGTTTAATACTACTTAAGGAATGACCTGTGAATTGTTCTTTGGATACCCACAAACTGTGTATGTCTCCTCATTAGCAGCTTCATTAGCACTGAAAGATAAAAAATAAACTTTCCCTGCAAATGTAGTATAAATACATGCCACCTCTACAACTAGCAGCAAAGACTCAACAGCAACAGCCCATGTTTAAAATATTCACAACAAAGTTTCGAGTAGGCAAATCTGACAAGAATTAAACTGTGTTCCATAGGGGTGATGGTGTACTCAGACACATTCAGGAACGCTGCCAGTACTTAAAATAAGGTTTGCAACATTGTGCAAAAGAGATTTTATAATTTTAAATAATTGCTTTTTATTTTGAGTGGTAAAATGTTTGCTGAAGCAAGTGTTTTTATGAACCATAGCCTACTGCCCTAGATTCCTCTCTGAAAATTGTAATTATTTTATTATAGTAAAATAGTTACATCATTTTCAGAGCCTGAAATGGTAACACTGTCAAAAGACATATGCTGATAGATATTCCAGTGCCATTAGCAATGAAACCTGACTTTAACAAAGTCTCAATGAACCAGCTTGTGCCTCACTGAGGCATTGATGAGCCGGGGTGAGCTGCCTCCAACGCCGCTGAAACACAGAAAGCTCTGAGCAGCTGTGGTGGGAGTGTTGGCATCCATTCGTGCTGCTACCCACAGACCTATGGGTAACCACAGAGCTCACACAGCTCCCATCCCTTATTTCACCAGAGGTCAGGAAAACAGCCAGCCAAGCAGAGCAGGCACTGAAACGATGGAGGAACTGCAAAACAGAACCCACTGCTGGCTTCACTGACAGACAGCTGCCAGATGCCAGCAGCAGATGGATTCAGATGCACTTGGATCTCTCTGCTAGCTGGGAACTCCGCAGTGCTGCTATCCATGGACACAAAACCTATGTGAGAACTAAAGCGTTTGTAAAAGAAAAGCCATAAATGAGAAGCAAGAAACGTGTTCTACATCAGACTGGGCATTACAGCCTTACAATGCTGTGTCTGAGAGG
Organism: Cettia cetti; assembly: GCA_013401135.1. Classification (NCBI taxonomy): domain Eukaryota; kingdom Metazoa; phylum Chordata; class Aves; order Passeriformes; family Sylviidae; genus Cettia; species Cettia cetti. Next base: position 24,070 of record VZUI01043154.1, read on the forward strand.
AACACCAAACGACAAACACACGCATCCCCAAATATTTTTTGTGACACACTGCTGTGCAGAGGGATGAGGAAAACCCCCTCCACTTCTGCTCCAAGTGGAGCATGGAGACACCCTGGGAGACCTTTCCCAAGCAGTGGGAAGAAGAAGCTGTGGAGGTGGATCTTTTATTTACAGGAATTAAAAGTAAGCCTTTCAGAGAAATGAGCTTTTAAATAACCAGAAAGAGTCTCACTTTCCAACAGCCAGAAAAAAAAAGGTTCTTGCAAACTCTCCTGGCTTTTTTTTTCTTCCTTTGCATATGCAGCTCATTAATGGGTTCTCCCATCTGCACTCACAATTGCTCTTAACATTTGCACAGCCCAAGACAAAGATGTTCTGGGCAAGCCACAGCCTCTCCTGACAACTGTCACAAACGAAACGCCAAATCAGTCTGGTGACATCTTTGACCCATGACAACACTGCGGCTTCTTGGAAGGAAATTCCTGGAAGAAATCGATACGGTGCTATAAAACCCTGTCAGTTCTGCTATTGCTCAACAGAAGGACTGCATCAGCAAGACAAAGGCGACAGAAAATGCAGTCCCAGGATATGGGGTTGGATGGAAAAGGCTGGGCTGTTATGGCTGCGTCAGCGGTGGTGGCCTCACAAACACAACCCCAGTGGCACCAGCAGGGAATGTATGGCAAGAGGAGACTGCAAGACAAGTTCTGCTCCTGGATCTCCCGAATTCCCACTGCTGGAAAAGCCTTCCTTTGGAAAAGAAACACCATGCTGTAATCTATAAATAAATAAACATATCATGTCAAGAGCAACTTTCTTCTCTTATTTTACCCGCTCGCTGCCCAGCTCCCACACATCCTGCCACTGATGATGAATAATTCCCTTTTAAAATCAGGGCACACCAACAAGGATCATGAATGCAGAAGACTTTCTAACAAAGAACACTCTCCCATCCATGTGGGACAGGGATGTTTTACTATCATCTCCATCAAAGCAATGCACTCAGTGCCACGTCCCCGTGGGCTGTGCTGAACTCACGCGAAGACGCTCGGCGCGCACGGCAGCCACGCGAGGAGCGGCACGCAGCCCAAGAGCCCTGCTAGAGCACTTTCCCCTCTTTTCCCTTTCCATCTTAATCCACATTGGCACATCCTGACTTCTGTCAGTTTGGGGAGACTGCTCATGGTTTTTATGAGACGTTGTTAGGAGGGCTGCAGGCACCCTCCCCACGCTACCAGCAGCAGAGGTGTTCACAATCCTCCAGTGCTCGCTATTGTCTCTGCTCCCACTTGTTTAAAATTCCTACGGGATACTGACACATCTCAATAGGACTTTAATAATAGCCTAATAATTGCTCCAGACAATAACTTACATTGCATTGAGTGCTTGCCTGTTGGGGGGGCGGTGGGTAGAGAGGTTGCCTTGGTAACAACGAAAAAATCATATGGCAAATAAAGACATGAAAGGACACGAGCTGATCCATTTGCTCCCTGCTCAAAATCCGTGGGAAACGGTGACACTGGCATGAAAGTAAAGCTCTTCTGGTCAGAATGTGTAAATAGCACTAAAACCCAACTTATCTGGAGGTTTAATTAAGGCTTAGGTAAAGAAGATGTTATGAATTATGCAGTAAGGGCCAGAGGTAGCAGACACTACAATTTCAGTGTGCTGTCAAAGCCGATTCTCAGTTTCAGGAAGATGGAATTTTGTCATCCAAACAGCTTAATTTAAAGTGCTGGAGACAAGGTAATGAGGTCAGTAAACTGGAATGCTCTGAGCTTGTGTTTTGTCTTTGCTCTACTTTGATCAGTTTTCTCTGGCAGCTTTCTTTGAAAGACATCAATATTGTAATACATAGCAACTCAAGAGTCAGTTTTTAAAACATGGCAAGGATTGCTGCTGTGTGCCTGAAAATAAACATGCGCAGACTACATATTCCCACATTCGTCCTACAGAGCAGGGAAAAATACCTCCTGCAAGCACAATCCACCTGGCTCATCCCTCCCCTCCATCCTTCAAGCCAGCAGAAACAGTAGCAGCACACCAGGAAAAAGCACTCAAAGAGGCCTTTTTGGTTATTAGTGGCATAATGGCTCACAGGTTCGTGCTCCACGTCGGGAAGTGACAGCAGCAGACAGAGCAGACAGCAGCCAGCAGCTCACTCCATCCAAGAGGAGTCACATTAATGGATTTATTAAGAGCAACCTGCCCAGCAAATGGCAGGGACACAGTCGCAGCAAAGCCGCCCCGGGAAAGGCTCCCCTACGACTTTTTCATTAGTTGTCTCAAATTAAATTAATTTTCCAAAGCAAAAGAACAATGATAACTAATAAAATCCCAGTCCCATGATGCCATTTGATGCCCATCTGTTTCTGAGGAACTAGAGATGGCTGGACATGCTCATGTGCACCATCAGCATCTACTGGGGGAAGATGTGAATTCACACGGCCCTTTATCATAGAAACAAAGAATTGTTTAGGGTGGAAAAGCCCTGCAAAATCACTGAGCCCAGTCATTAACCCAGCAATGCCAAGGCCACTACTACTAAACCATGTCTCCAAGTGCCACATCTATGCATCTTTTAAATCCCTCCAGGACTGGTGATTCTTCACTTCTCTGGGCAGTCTCTTCCTATACTTGACAACCCTTTCAGTGGCTTTTCCCCTAATATTCAAACAAAACTTCAATTTGAGGTAATTTCCTCTCATCCTGTCAGTTATAACCTAGAAGAAGAGGCCTTCCCCCATCTGTCTACAACCTTCAGGTGGTTGTAGAGAGCAAAAAGATCTCCCCCAGCCTCGTTTTCTCTAGGCTGAGCCCCTCCAGCCGCTTCTCATCAGTCTTGTGCTCCAGACCCTGCCCCAGCTCTGCTCCCTTCTCTGGACACTCTCCAGCCCCTCAATGTCCTTCTTGCCACAAGGGTCCCAACCCTTGTGGTGCTCTCACATAAGATCACTGGTGAGGTGTTTCCTTATCTTCTTTTCTGTCGGAGTTGGGATTAAATGCTTGAGACAGTGTTTCTGGTTTGGACTCAGGTGTTTATTAATTCTCATCTATGTTACAGTCTCACAAGCCCTGAGTTCTAGCTAACAAAGTAAAAAATGGCCTCTCTCTCTTTCTCTACCAGGCCTTTTAAGGGTAAACTGACCAACTATGGAATGACACCTAAATTATTTTTACTTTTAACCCAATAACCAATCACCTGTGGTCTGCAATGCAGATTTTTCTATCCAATTACAAAACACCCAGACCCATGAAGAAGAAGGTGAAAAAGAAGGACTCAGCCTCCACCCTAAAACCTCCATCTTGCTTTATATATATAACTATATTCTACAACCTTAAAGTCCAAGTTTTCCACCTGTGATATTACAGACTTCTATTCAAACTACACACCCATAATCCCAGTTCTGTCATTCAATTTTGGCCTCAGGTCATTGCAGTGTTTTCTTGGGGGTCAGTGCCTGCCAGCACATAAAATCTAAAATTCCCAGTGCCCAGGGTTCCAACAGCCAGAGTCAGGGCTGACAAAAGAATTTCAGGGCCATGGTTCCTGTGCCAGTGATGATGGCAAAGATGCCCCATCCCAGTGGATAAGGAGGCTCTGGACACTGAACAGTGGGGGATGGAGAGCAGGCAGGAGCAGGGAACGTTCTCCTGTGCCAGGAGGGAGCTACAGGTGATGTCTCACCCCTGTGGAAAGGCCACCTCAGCCCAGCACTAACAAGGCAGCTCAGGGAGGGACACAATAGCCAAGCAACCTCGGCTGTGCTCGTAGGAGGCTCTCAGAAAGGCAAAAGACAAAGAGCTCCTCTTCAAAGGAAAAGGGCACAAGCTGATAAGATGGATTCCTTCCAGCACGGCGTTTTCTCCCCAGCAGCCAAGTAAAGGGGTTGGGCTTTCTTACTATTGCCTTTGGAAACGGGATCAGAATGCAGATATTTAAAAGCATGTTCTGGCACAGGCCCAGTTTCCTTGCCAGCAAGATTTTCAACCTTTAACACCGAGCAAAATCCTACTAATTGCAGAATTGTTCATTCTTCAAAGAGTCGTTCCAACAAAGCTTTACAAAACCAACGACAGCAGATGAGGCCAGTACTACTTGTTTATTCTGCAAAACACTTCATGGCAGAAATTTAAACCTACAGGCACGAGAAAAGAAGCAACATTCTGTACTAACTCCAGAGACCCCTTTTCACTTTGAATTTCAGATTTCAAGCTGCCTGCAGAAAGCTGGAAGAGAAGCTGTTTGCTTCCACCACAAGCTGGAAACAAAGCAGTGACAGGAGAAAAAATGGGGATTGGAAAAGGGCTGGAAAGGCAAAAATCCCCTGTGACATCCTGATCATGTTTTGCTGTGTATCACAGGATACCTGAGCACCTCGAAAATGGAAGTGACAGCCTCCTCTGCTATAAGGAGCATTCATCCCATGCATTCTCAAACCTGGGAAGAAAGCAGACTGATGATACTGCAATTTAGTTCAGCCATCCAAATTGACAAACTAAGTCTACAGCTACGACTGAAAAGCCTGGTTTATCTACAGCAAGTATGTGCAGAATCTTTCCTGCCAGAAAACGTCAGGAAAAATCTACAACAGTCTTGTTATCCATGTTCCCAGATAAGTACTTAAGCCAGTTGTCTCTATCTTTGACAACTGCACTCCTAAATTACAGATGAAAGAGCAAGGGTCCCAGAGGAAACAGGTATTTCTTCAGTTAAATGGTTTTATTTCAAAATAAGCCGAATAATCTTCTCAATACCTTTCAATATTCTTTTGGTATCCCAATCAAGAAAACTTAAGAGGAATAAAAGACCACTTGGGATAAATCCTCAAAGACAGACAGATACACACACAGACATAAAACATTTTCTTTTTAAGTTAAAAACTCTAAAAACACTTTAGACCAATCCTCAAAGGAAGATAAGAGATGAGAGGTAACAGGGCTGTGAAACAGCATCGTGGATACTGAGCATATACTGACATTACAGTGAGGGGAGAAAAGGTTAAAAAGAAAGCAACACAGTCTTTTAATAAGTTCAAGGCTAAGTTGACATTACTAAGCACATTAAACAGTAAAAAAACCCAAGACATTAGACTACAGGAGTGTAAGGGCAGGATTAACCAATTATGATGCTTTTGCAACAAGAACAAAGCATGCTGCAAGGCAGTCTGAAGCAAAACCAGGACCCCCTAGGAAGCAACAGCAGTTTCTTGAATATTAAGCAATGGAGAAAAATGGACACAGGGACAGAAAAGCTTGTTTAGGAAGGAATTTATGCCAGAGCAGGTCTTTTCCATGGCTGTGCTATAAATGGAAAAATTATGAAGAATCGGCATCCAATTGATTCAGTTATGAAATTGAATGAGATTTGTCCTGGGGGGTTGTTTTTGTTTTCTTAAAACAATATTATTGAAGGTGAGGTGCTCAAAGAAATGAAGATCTAGCTTAACAATTAAAAAGAAAAAAAAAACTAAAAAAAATTAAGTGCTCCCAGCTCTTAAACATACCATGAGCAAATATTAGAACTCCCACACCTTGTTTGCAAATAAACTTGTGTTATAAAAAGTCTAGGCAAGCACAGTTAACAACAGAACTGGCAAGGAGCTCTGGGTTAGTTGTGGGAATACAACCATTACATCTTTTTGACCTTCCTGCCTCTGTGCCCCAGGTCTTAGCCCCAGTCCAACTCCTTCCAGTCCAGCATCTGCCTGTGCTATTTCAGCCCAACTTTTTGCAAGGCTGAGCTCTGAACGGGAGAAATGTTTTCCCTAAATTCATAAATAAACAAATAAGCATGCTGCATCTGCCAGGATAAAATAGAGAAGATATTTTGGGCATTCAACACCTTTACTTACTGTGACTCTACTTCTGAAAAACACATTCAAAACCATACAAGTCTAAAAGAAAAACTGTCTTTAAAAATCTGTCTGAACATCCAAAGAACATCTTCCTCTTAGCGCAGAGTTTTATTTGTAACTGTACAAACTGAAGGCAGTGGCAACACTCAACTATTTTGGATACAAACCACCTGTCTGGGAGGTCAATGAGTTCCTCTTGAGCTGGATTTACCTAGGAATGAAACAAGGTAAAGTAACTTATGTCTGCAAAGGAAAGCTGCTGAGATTTGTAATGTAGAAGATGAAAGGGAAGTCCCAGCAGTCTTTCACAATTTGGTACTTTTCCAGTGAATGTTTCCTATCATCTCAAAATGCAAGAAAGCAGCTGAAAGGCCCAAAGACCTCCAGATCATCTGCATCTCTTACAAAAACATCCAATATAGCCACGCTGAGACAACCTAAGAAGAACAGGCTGTTTCAACCTTGAGATGATCAATGACAAAGCCTCACAGCAGCTTTGTAATCAGAGGGTACAGACAAGTTGGAGCCAGACTCTTCCTGGAGGCGAGGCAATGGACAGTGAAACCTAGGAAACCCAGCTAGAGAAGATGTTTTCACCGTGATGATGGTCAAGAGCTAAGCGTGAGTCCAGAGAGGTGGTGGCATCTCCATCCTTGGAGATAATCAAGGCTCTTTTAGATGAGGCCCTCACCTACCTTATCTAGCTTGACTTGCTTTGAGTACAATCTTGGATCAAAGACCTTCAGAGTAAGAAGAAAAGGTATCATTGGAGAGGCTCTCAGAGGTTCTTTAAGTCTCAAAGATACTTAAAGCAAAAAGGGAAACCATAAACTTCTCTTTTTCCCCAGTCTCCTCTCCACAGTAGATTCTCTATATTCTGTAGAACCTGCAGGAAGAAAAGCAGGAAACCAACTTCCAAATGCCATTCTGCTTGTCCAGAAAAGGATCTGGAGTACTGCTGTAATCATGAACAATATGTTGTTCTTTTCAAAGTTAAATTGCCTTTCCTTGACTTCAAAAGTGCTTTTCCCAAATAGGGGAACACTGCAGGGGATGAAAAATCCATTCATTTAGGATCAAAACTTGTAGCTCAGAAAACTAAGCTGAAGGTTTTAAGTGATAATCAGTCTAACAATGAAGAATGTTTATCTACATTGTAAAGAAAAAAAGCCAGTGTTAGCCAGAGCTGAGGGCAGAGAACTTGCCCCTGCTCCTGGCAAGGCTTAATTCCCACTGCCACAGATCTCTGGGACAGAAAAGCTTTGCCATGACACACTGGAATAACACACGTGGTGTTGAGATGAGTGTGCATGGAACCAGGCAGGCTTCACCAGCCTCCTTGCAAGGCTGTGCAGAGAGTCACAATCTAATTGCTTTAATTTGCAGAAATAAATTCCCCCTGTGTATTTTAAAATAATTACCTAGAGAAATGATCATGAAATACATTATTATCCTTAGGCCAGCATTTATAGTAGTTCTTAAGACAGTATGTGTGGCAGTCCTGGCTAAGTCCATCTCTCAAACCCCCAAATTAGAGCCCTGTCCCTGCCCAGGGCTGCAGCACACAGTTCAGAGTGAATGCCTGGATAGATATGAACCCACTGCTGCAGAGAGAGCTCTGATCCAGCTCAGCACATCAAGCCCATCTCTATCCCCACCTTCCTCTTCCATTAGGAAATGAGGGTGACTAGGAATAATCTGATTTATGAATTGAAATGCTGGATAAAGTCCCATGGACAGAGGAGAATATGAGGAGTAGCTCTCCCTGGATTATCTCTCCTTTAGCCCCTTTAGACTGGGGCTACCCAAAGGTGAGGGTGTCTCCAAAAAACCCTTCCAATTCCATCTACCATTGAGAGCAGCAGGTGAATCCACATTTTGGAATTAGGCAAAGCCACCTACCTGGCAGGATTCCAAGGCTGTGCTTTGAAGCTGGGCGTCAGCACTGTTCCAGCAGTATGGGTGGCACAAGCAGTAGCCCAGGAGTTGCTGCCAGCTCCACACTATCATTGAGGGCAATGAAGACTCTTTTTTTCCAAGCTACAGAATTATTGGTGAAAGCCAGGAAAAGCAAGAAATCTAGTTTCTGACTTTGCTTTTACTTTTGGAAAAAGCAGGTCTGAGTAGCAACACGTTTGATTAAAAACCTGTAAATCAACTTCATATTTATTGATCCCAAACCTGATTAGTCTTCTGCAAGTTTCTTGACATTTCCCATTCCCAGAGCTGTCACCTTGTTTTCCAGCCTTCAGCCTTGGAGTCAGAAACTTCATGTAAACAAAGTAATGTTTACAGAACTTTTATCATGTTTTTTTGGATTCCTTTCTGTGAAAGGACAATTGATGGACACTTTCTAAGACCAGTGGAGTTGAAGAGGTTGAACCTCAGTCTTCCAATCTGGTCTCCTTTTTAGAAATCTATAGAAGTTGTAGAAAAAATTAAACTTCCTCTTTTCCCGCTTCGACTCCATGGTGATCACTATGTTTCCCTCAGGACAGCATTGCACAACACAGAGCAATCCATATGTTGGGCATTTCAATGCATTTGTTGCCCCCTCATGATGAACTGCTCTGCTGGTGGCATTTCCAGACTGCAGATAGCAACAAGGAACCAATCCTGAGGGCTGGAGGCTTTTGGAGGCAGAAGAAAGTGCACCCAAATCATCCAGTGCCTACAAAATCACAACCAAAGAGCAGACTGACAATTAAATATGTAACACAAGACAGGCACTCTCATCTCCTGGCCACCATGTGACCTCCATCTGCACCCTGCCACAGAAAAAAAATTCCACATTTCTAATCAGAAAACCAAAGCATTTCTGGAGTTAATTTCCCCATCTTCAACCCGTGAGGTCTTTACTTTTTAGGGGAAAAAATTGCCTCCCCTTTACAGAATGGTGAGGTAGAAGGAAAGAAGCAGAGTTGAGTTGAGGGCCTCCCTCATGGTGAAGACATCTCCAGAGATTGCTGAAAGAGAAACAAAAACACGACCAGGCACGTAGAAATGCAAGAATTGCACTTCTTGAGAATTCCTAAAGCAAGAACTATTTATCCCTTGTGGTTAACAAGGCACAACAAGGCTACAAAAACGGAATCTAAACCCCCCAACATTTTAAAGTGTGAGAAGAGCAGCAGTAAAGATCTGGACTGCAAGCAGAGGAAACTCTGCCAAAGAATTCATGTGCCATATGAAGGCTGTAACATCAATAGCCTCTAAAACCACAAAGGAAGATGGGAAGGAGAGGGCTTAGCCAAAGCAGCACATTTTAAAGCTGTCATCTTATTATCACTGTGTCATGAGTTGGAACAATATATGTGTTTGAGGCATACTGGAAACTATGGGTTTAATTAAATATATTTATGGGGGATGCTTCTAGGGTTTCCAGAGTACTTTTTATAGTCCTAATGCTGTTGACAAGACAGGAAGGGATATTCAATATCAAAGAGTGCACCCCAAACACAACACCAAATTCAGTGTGTGTTCTGGTTAGGAGCTAACATAGAAGAAAGAATCAGAATTCATACAGAGGGAAGAGGAAGGGCAAAAAGAGAGGAAAAAAAAATCCCCACTAAGATACAAGAAGCGAGATAAGGGCTAGGGTTGTCCTAGGAATGCAAAGGTCACCACCACCTCCTCACCTGCCATTGGTCTGGCCTTTGCCTCAAAGCTGCAATAGTTTTACTGCTGCTCTTTTAATCACAGAATCACAGAGTGGTTTGGGTTGGGAGGGATGATGTGGGAAATGGATTTGGTTTTATGTATTGTTTTTTATATAGTGGCAATATCAGCAATAGTGGCTTGTGTATGGCAAGTTATGAATAAGGCCATCAAAGAAGTTTTTTTCCGTTCAGGAAAGAGGGGGAGATGTGGGAAATGGATTTGTAGAGAATTCTCAAAGCCTGGCAGAAGGCTCACATATCTGTATGCAAACTCTGAGATAAAGTATGCTGCCTTAGAAAGGCCATGGAATAGGACAGGCATTGTTGAGAGAGAAATTGAACTAGAAACAAGTTTTAAGTGATGAGCTGGCAAACAGACTGGATATTTTGGAGACTTAGAACTATGAAAGCGAGACCCATGTGGGGTATTTTAATAGATGATTGGTTTAGAAGCATTAGCAGCATGGTGTGGCAAAAGCTGATAGGCCTAGAAACGCTTATAATATGTTGTAATTAAGAAATAGTTTGGCTTCTGATTGTGATGGCGTGAATTGTAACGACATCTGTACCGTCTCACCCTTCTCATGAGACTGAAAATGGAATAAAAGTCTTTAAATGCCTCTCAGGAGCCCCATCTCTGGGTCAGATTTTTCTGGCAAGACCCTAAAGATCATCTCATTCCAACCCCCTGCCCTGGGCAGGACACCTTGCACTATCCCAGGCTGCTCCAAGCCCCATCCAACCTGGCCTTGGACACTTCCAGGGATGGGGCAGCCACAGCTTCTCTGGGCAACCTGCTAATCTCCAAATTAGTGCTGGCACCCAAAAATTCTCCCTAATACTGAGAAGAGAGTACAAGACTGGGAGAGCCTTGAAAATTTAAGTTATACAAGCCACCTACCTAAGCCATCACCTAAGTGATAAGAGAGAAGTTCACCAATTAAAATACCTGCTCTCACATCAAAAAGATGCAACCCAAAAAAAGCATCAAATGACTGGGTACAGAGGTTGCAATGAGAGTCAGCAGAAACACCTTACTTCACATTTTGTTAAAAAAATATAAAATGTAAAACTAGGTTGAGTTATCAAGGCAGAAACTATTAAACCCTGAATGTCCACAAACTCACACTACAAACACATACAATAATTCAGCAAACTAAGAGGGCACCATAATGGTGTGAACTGAAAAATACACCAAGCTAGTCTGGCATTTGTCTAAAACAAACAAAAATAGTTTAAGAAGGATACTGGTACAAGATGTTCCCACATCCTTAAAATATGCAGCATGTGGGGACTTCTACCAGCCCCAGAAATGGGTAAGAGCTTTAATAACTAATAATATTAAAGGAAAAAATCAGATTAGCCTAAAAGAAGATGGGCTTACTTGTGATAGTGAGGAAAGTGTTTGAATACATTGCTGTTTAAGTGTTTACAATTATTACTTCCTAGAGACTAAAATACTAAAGCTTTGATTTCTTCAATCCTATTTTCCAAGGCAAGCATCCAGTTCCCAGGGTGGGCTGTGTTTATTTTGATCAGAACTGCCACATGGAGTCAATACTACAAAACCACCACATCAGCTGAGATTCTCAATTGGCAAGCCACAACTTTCTGTTGAGTTTCCATTTCCACTTCTTCAGAACTGAAACTAATGCTGAACTTGGGCCAAAAGAGGAGGAAAACAGTCAGAAAAGGACACTGAATGCTGCTTCTGTAGGAAAAATAAAAATGTTTTCCAAGAAGAAGCAAACTATGTGCTTGTTAGGACACACATAACAGTCATAGCTTTAAGGTTCAGACAGTAGTTCCCTGCCACCTCTTAACCAAATATTTACACATACTTCTTTTTTGCTGGATTTGTTTCAAGGTGAGGAAGTTACAACCAAGAAACAGCTCCAACAACCCATCTCCTCTAAAAGCCTACAGTAGCTTGGATCTTGGGTTATTGCTGAGTATAAAAAGCCTTTACTTGTGCCATCCATCTTTTAGATGAATTAAATGTCACTTGCTCTGCATCTTTTTTGTGAGAACATACAATTCAGGGGGAAAAACACAAGCAGAATTTTAACAGCTGCTGGAAATATCACCAGTTTAATACTGAGTTGGAAATTTAAGGCTAAACAAACATCTTGAGGGTACCATGTTACCTAAATACCAGTCTACTGCGCTCTTGAAGGGAAGAGCAAATGCATCAAAGGGAGAAAGCACAAATCATTGGCAGTAGCAAAGAGCTGTCTAACAGAGAGGAAAAAACCATATACATTAACATTTCAAAACGTCCCCTGGGCTTAGCTAATTGCTATGATCAATTCTAGTTTGCTCACAAAAGCCTGGACAGCTAGCCAGAGGGGGCAAGGAGGGAACCAGGAATGGGGAGATGCAACTTTAATGAGCTTTTAAACAGTAAGACAACATGCCAATCCCCAGGGACACGCAGGTGCACTGCAGCCCTGGGGAGCATCCTCACGGAGCACAGCTTCCCACCTGACAAACAGCTGCCAAGGGCTGGCCAGGGGACGTGAGCACGCATTCATCTCCCTGTGCCAGCGCTGCTGAATTAGAACTACCTCGTTTCTATCAGTCAGCATCAAAACAGGCTCTCCCCAAAGCCAGCACCGCTGCCCTGATTGCAGGCAGCCTCTGAACAAGTGGCTGATCAGACAAGCCAGTAGTAACCAGATTTACAGCATTAAAACAATCATCAGGCTCTTCAGGACTAACTTGAATATGTAAAGGCAGGCATCCCATCTCACCTACATCGTGCCCAACACCTTAAGAGAGAGCTTTTGTATCATCAGATGTCTGTAATCAGAGCAGACAAAGACTGTCAGCAGCCCTTGGATGTTCAGCTTCTCACCAAGAGGAAAAACTGCCTAGTGAGACCTGCTTTGGGATGGGAAGGAGCTGGAGAGCCCGTGGGAACAACAGTGCTTCATCAAGTGATGGACATTGTCTCATGACCAGATGTTGTAAAATAATACAATAATTCACCATTCTTCAGAAAGAATCAACTTCCAACAGCACACATTAAACAACTCCTAAAATACTGGGATTTATTTGAGGAAATGGCTCACAATGACTATGGCCAAATTTCCTATGTCCACAGGCAGGAAAGCTTGCCGTATCAAGTGACAGAGTTTTTACAGTATTTAATACACTTCTAAAAAGATGTCATTCCTTGTTTCTAAATGCAGAAGACACACTAAAAGCAAGCCACAAACCATCCCAGGGTAAACCTCACCGTGCTTGCAGATAGATCCCATGCCTTTATAGCACGTGGCTGCTTTGCCAAAAGACAAGAGTAAAATTAATGCACCATTCCCAGACACAGGGACTGACAGCTGCCCCACCATATCCCTCTTTAATTTAAAGCAAGCAGAGGGGGTGTAACAGTCCCACCCTTTTCATTAATAACTTCCAGTAGCTCTAGCAGCAGACATCTGCCCACACAATTATTTTTCCTGTTTTATACAGACAGATGCAGTTAAACCCCTTTTTGAGATGTGAAAGGGAGGCTGCACATAAATTAAAATGTGCAAAAAGGGACAGCTTCAGAGGTTTGCATTGCCAGGGCAGTCTGGTAACAAGCAAATGTTCCAGTTCCTGCATGCTCTCATACAGCAACAGGAGCACTAATGAAGTAACCAAAACGTCAGACTAAAGGCTCAAAGACTGTTACAAGTCATCTCACAATAATTAATAAAGACTTCTTACAACTGCTGTGCATTGACTTGAGATGACAAAAACTGTGTAAATGAAGCTTCCCCTAAATAACCTCTCCAGAAGTAGCTATTTATGGTCAAGGGCCTTCCAGAGCTTGCTTTCAGAGCTTAAATATATTTGTGTCCAATAGAATTTGCTGAATCCCTTTTTGATCTCACAGACTCCTCCTAACATCCTCTACACCTGCAACAGAATTAGTGACTCCCTTTGCTCTGCATCCACAGCTGCTCCTTCCATTTGATGTCCCCTAGTTCTGGTTTCGGAAGAAAGAGCAAACCTCTCATCTTTTTAATCATACAGACCTCTGTCAGTTCTCTTATTCAAGGCTGAATAGTGCTAATGAACACAATCACACCAAAGCCATTCCTCATTCATCTTTACTGCCCTCCTCTGCACCTTTCCCAGCTTTGTCCAAGCCTCTTGCAGTGGGATACACAGGTGGGGAAGAAGAGCGACACCTGAACTACACACAACTGATTTCAAGTATACCATCTTTTTCCAGCAGCCTTGCTTTCACATTTTCACTTTCCAACCTCTCAACCAGCTGTGCCTCTCTCAGGTACAAAGTAAAGGATCCATCAAGGCCAGCTCCTACTCAGAGTTCAGGTATATTTACACACACATTCACCCACCACGGTGCATTTACACACTCCACTGCAACCCTACATGCAGCACAATGCCCAAGAAGAAACACACAGACGTTCAACACAAAATGCTGACAAACGAAAAAAAAGACCAGCTGTAGGTAAAACCAGGAAGGACTGATTTGGTACCCATTCTTGTCATGTTAGGAGTCTCTAGGGGGTCTCAATCAATCATTTGAGTGTGCTGTCCTCGATAAAACATCAGCCAAAACTGTGAAAATAATATGCAAGAAAGTTGCTATAGTTTCTTGATCTTAATTTCCACAGTTGGGCAACTATTATAACAACATTTTCTTCCTTCACGGGGATGCGAGAGACGACTTGCATAAAATTCAGCTCAGTAAGATTAATAATCAAAGTGATAAATCAACACAGAGCAAGAAGACAGAATGCTGAACCCACTTGGAGTCCTCCTGCTCAGTCAATCAAAAGAAAATGAAGCACACAGATTTTGTTAATTACTCACAGACTCCCCATCCGCACACCTTGAAAGTTCAGCACAAAGCACTTAGGCATTACAAAGCCCTAGCATCCTCCCCAGTCTACCATCACACTTCCAAGTGGAATTCTTGTCTTTCCTGAAAGAGTTTAGCCTGGCATATAAAATGAACAACATTCAGAAGTATTAAGGAAAACATGTACTCAAGTAACAGGCACAGCACAATGTTAAGCGACCCCACCGAACACATCTCCGTGCCTCAAGTGCAAAAAGCCTGGATCCTTCCATTAAGTGTTGCTGGTGCTTTCAGAAGGCAAGGAGAATTCAAGGACAGAGGCAAGCTCAGGGGTGGGAGGTAATGCAGAAGTCTGCAGTCAGCTCACTGTAAAGCTCAAGAAACAGAAAATAATAATAATTAGATATAAAAACATTAATATCAAAGATTTAAAAAAATGCAGTAGTAACTGCTGCATTTAATGCATGGTTAGTATAAGGAAAGCATATTCCTTTTCAGGGGTTTACTACCTATACAGTAAGGTAACCCTCCCAGTCCCTAATAAGCTTTTCCTTTTCCTAAAACCTGTTCCTCTGTTACTTCTGTGACTGCTGTTCCAATTCCTCAGTTTCCAGGGAGATGAGAGCAGATCTATAACAAAAGACACATCAAAAAGAAAAATAAACTCCAATTTCAGCCCACACAAACGTCATCCTCACTATCTACCTGTGCCTGGAATCCAGCTGTCATGGAAAGATTCCCTACCTCCTCTTTCCTAAGAATTGATAAGAAGAGTGCAGTGAATGCTTTCACATCTTGCTTGCAAAAACAAAACTGAAGGGAGAAAGCCAAGGCACTAAGTCAATTATTTGCTGCAAAACAAGGAAATCCAAACACTTAGCACACTTCTTAACAGTAAAGAGATTTTTGCTCTATGTCAATTCTTACAAGACTGCTGTCCTAGCAGATCATTTTCCTGCAAGTATTCATGTGGAAAGACTCTCTGAAAGGCATTTGTGCCTGCAAAGGACAAAACTACTCACTCCTAATTCTTGTAATAAAATTATCTCCAGTATCAAGAGTTTCATGAGACTCCATCACCAGTTCTTGGAATTATGAGAATCATAGAACCAAAGAATCCTAGAATGGTCTGGATTGGAAGGGACCCTAAAGACCATCAGGTTTCAACCTCCTACCACGGGCAGGAACAGCTGTGCCAGGGCCTCAGCACCATCACAGGGAAGAATTTCTTCCCAATAGCCAATCTAACCCTGGCATGTGTCAGTTTGAAGCCATTCCCCCCGGCATTCCAGGCTGTTTTCCAAAGTCCCTCTCCAGCTCTCTCTTTAGGCACTGGAAGGAAGGGGCTCTGAGGTCTACCCAGAGCTTTCTCTTCTCCAGCTGAAGACCCCCAGCTCTCCCAGCCTGTCCCCAGACGTCCTTCCCCTCTCAGTGACACAGGGCTCACACGCCAGCCAGTAACACAACTTCCCTCATTCCCTCTCTAGGGTTATCAGCTGCAAAATTTTACAACATCCAAAGTCAGAATTGAAGTCTCTTCACTTTACAGCATTAATTGCTTTTGGTTGCTGGAGCAGTTAGATGCAGTAACTCTCTTCTACAACCAGTAATAAAACAAATAGGAATCTCTGTGGCCCTGAGCAGTCATCAAACGTGATCTGGCTTCCTACCTGCCAGCTGGGAGAAAGATTCAAAAAAAGGCATTCAGAGATCCTATCTTCCAAACCAAATAAACATTAAAACTATGAAGTGACAGGAAAGCAACAACAATATTAAATGCATTTTATTTCTTTTAAACACCTCCTGCTCCAGATATTCTGAACCTTTCAGCCAGCTCCCAGTGAGCACACCCACAAAACAGGGAAGAATGCAAGTCTAAGGGTCTCGAATTCCCATGCCAGGTATCTTACAGTTTTACTGAAAGAAAGGGACTGTTTTCCAAAAAATCCAAGTTTTCCTGTTATTTGGGTTTATCCTTGGCTACCCTTCTGCCCTCTGACAGTATCAGAGGGTTTATACACCAAAGACATAGATCATATCCATACAGACATGAACACACCCTTTCTCCCAAAGAATGCAATGGGTTAAATCTTTAAACATATTTAAACCCACTGCTAAGGTCATCCCTGCTTCGTCTTCCTGAACAAAGCCTGCATTTTCTAGGAACACAGCCAAACAGAAGGATATGTTCTTTCACTGTTATCCAATAGTTCTTAAAAAGGCATTTCCCTATTCCTGAAGGTGGCTTCCATAAAATCTCTCCCATTCTGACTGGGTGGGTTTTTTTGACAAATATTTGGAAAACACAATCACCCTGAAATAACTACTAATGGTGATGCTTGCTAGCATTGGGCAGACTGGCTTCTTAAGGTATTTCCTCTGTTTCTTTTCCCAGTGAAAGTTACTCACTCCGTTGGGAATTCCCCATTCCCAGCCCCTTCCGGTACTCTGAAGCTAAAAGAATGTGATCCAGAAATAAGCTTTGTTTGCACATGACTTGGAGGCATCATGTAGGTATTGATTTCACATCTGCTTATACACGAGCTTTTGGTAACAGCTGCATCAACAGTGATGGGATATTCTGGCCATGGACATATTTACAATTACATGTAACACATTTTTCTGAGAACTTCCCTTTTCCAGGTCAAGAGGAGAGCTGACAGTGTTAACTAAAGATTCCTTGAGTCGAGTTCAGGCTGCCTGAAAAGAAGTTGTCAATCACCAGCAGGATGTGTCAGGAACTCTCCACAATGGACATAGAAACATGCCATGTTTCCCAGAGCATGCTCCCCTCCACCCCAGAAAACCTGTCCAAGTAGAGAGAAGAATCATTTGTCCTGGAGTTGCAGCCAAACGTGTAGGATGCTTCCCACAAATGCTGAACTCACCACTTGTTTTACTGCCCACATGCACTGATGATACACAGAAGATCTGATGCATTTTGAGCAAGCAAAGCCTGAAGTTCTGGACATAAGTGTGGATGCTCATTTCTGGCTTGAATTACATCAGCCAGAGCAGAGGTAGGAGAAGCTGGAAGAAGCTCTTATCTAAATTAAGGAAGTTCTAAAGCAAGTGGGAAAACACACACTTTTTCTCAGGATAAATCAGACAGTATCTGTGTTAGAGCCCATCTCCAACATCACTCCATCCTGCATTTCTGGGGACATATTTAAATTATGGAAATCCATCACGATACACTCAAAGGTGATTTCAAAGGAAAAATTACTAGGAAACTTTGAGGAACCCTCTTCCGTGCCCTGTGGAAAGCCCTCAGGAGCTTGGTACTGTGAGCTATGTCTGAGCCCCTTCACTTTACTAGAAGATATTTATGAAGAAATGCCTGGTGAAGGTCTGCCTTCAAAGGTCACAGTCTAACGTTGTTTCTGAATATCCCCTTAACCTTTCCTCCCCAGTTTTGAGAGTAAAAAGATTTTTTTATGTCAAGATATTGGTATCTCAGCCTCGACAAAAATCACTTAAAGATCCTCCAAGTCTCACCTCCTCACTGCCCACCCATCAAACCTGGGTGTGAGGCACACTCTGCAGAGGGAACTGGGCCTGCTGGAACAATAAACACAGAGCTTTGAAACCCTGCACGCTCTGAAGGCTCTCCCTACACCTACATCCTTCCAGTCCTCACACCACCACATGGCTTCACGTAGCCCACAGACTCTGAGATGATCTAAATACCAGCTCTCTTTGCCTTGGTAAATTCCACCATGAATAAGGCCCAGTGACTCAAGGCTGAGTAGCACTCGATACAACAGTCATGGGGAAATAGAACAAGAAGTGAGACATGGCTTTTCCAACCACACCCAAAAGCCTTACCCCTCATCTGTCCACAAAGGACAGCTGAAGGACAGCAAAATCTCCTTGCCAGGGCCTCGTTCCAGACAAATCCCTTGGACATTCCATCTGCCTTGGACATTCCATCCCCATCCCTCCAGTCTCACAGATTAATAAACTCAAGCTTTGGGAGTTCCTTTCAGCAACTATATTCTCTTGTTGCTAAAGTAAAGATCTAAAAGCTTTTAGGGAAACCTTTCCCACAGCCATCAAGAGTCAAGATGTGCTTCAAGGACACACTATTCCTAACTCGCCACAGAGATCAAAAATTATAAGAATGTTTAAAAACTGCACTGTCCCCAAGGAGCTGTACCCATGACCACTGCAACAATGTGCAAAAGAATCAACAGCTACAGCCACAACCCCAGAATGGTTTGGATTGGAAGGGCCCTTAGAGATCATCTTGTTCCATGGGCAAGAACACCTTCCACTAGACCAGGCTTGCAAGCCCTGTCCAACTTGGCCTTGGACACTTCCAGGGATGGGGCAGCCACAGCTCCTCTGAGCAACCTGTGCCAGGGCCTCACCACCCTCACAGGGAAGAATTTCTTCCTAAGACCCAATGACTAAATATTTTCAAATTTCAAAGCCTCCTGCCTCACTTTTCTTTCAGCACAGTACCAAAGACTGACTCAGGTATTCCTGAACCCCTAGACCACAGGATAGGCACCAACAAGCCAGAACAATAAGATACACCATTACCAGGACATCTCAAATATCAATTTCTAACTGCATTATAAACACAAGCATTGTTAACTTCTGATCCATTTCTGTGCTGAATGCTGTAATTTACCTTCATTTTGGTTATGGAGGCGGGCCAGGCAGCCACAATAGCATTACAAAATTACACAACTAGCCAAAGCCAGTCTCAATAATAGCTGCGTCAAAGCTGAGGGCTACAAGGACAAACAACCTGCCTGGAGCTCTTCACATTTAGTGGATCATAAAAGGCATGCTTATACCTGCTACACACTCCTGCTTTTGCATGTGGAACTTGGGAATATTATCCCTCCAGTTACTACATGAAAGAGTAACTCAGGGTAATGGCATTCTGGAGCAGCAGTGCCTCCCTGGCTGGCTGTGCCAGCACTGCTGGAGAGCAGAGGCACACAGATGATAAAAAACACCCCAAAACAAGGCTGCAAATGGCATTCACTACTGAGCCTACCATGAAAAGTACAACTAGAGCAACTGACTCATTGTAGCTGTGAGAGAAGAAACCTTAAACAGAAATCAGGGCAGCAACTCCCATCCTCTACCAATGTATTTTTTAGATTTCCACAAATGTTTTTACCCATGTCCACAGTGCCTCTTCAACACCTGATGGTTAAGGATGCCCTAAAGAAATTCCTGTGTCACAAAGGGCTCAAGACACAGAGAAGATAAACACAGAGCAGGTAAACTCTAAGAACTGCTTGGTTAAAGTACAAGGATCTGGGCTCCAGGTGATGGTGGTTCATAACCAAACCTCACCAACAGCTTTCACATCTGCTCTATGCAGGTTTTTGTGGCTGAAAAAACACACTGTGCTGCCAAGTCTCAAGGCAACACCTTGGTTGCTGGTTCCAGCATTAACACAGGTGCAGTTTCCATTTAGCTTCACAGCTGATAGGGAGAACAACTTCCATCCATGGGAGAGCACGAAGCTTCTTGTGATGAGCTTCATAACATATAAAGCACAGTGGTATTTTATTTCTGACAAAATTTACTATAATTAAAGTAAATAGGAGTCAAATATAGAGAACTTTTACTCTGTTCCATCAATTAAGAGAAGCCAAATTACTAGGTGGGAGGCTTAGGTGGACAAACTGGGCAGTTACAGTTTTGAAGCTGGCACTAGAGACAAGATGACAACATTACAGGGCCAGAGATGTTCAGAAGTTAAAGACCACGTCAGCCCAGGGAAACAACTTTGCAATAAATACACCAGCAGTGATCTCTGCTCTCAATCCACTCACCCAGTCTGGAATTTTACCAGCTGATTCTCAGAAAGATTCACACAGGTTTCCTAAGGTAGCTCACCTCACACTACATCATCGTAAGCAAAAGGAAGACTACCTCCTTTTCCATTTTTGTTTCACAGGTATTTAAGAAAAATCCTCTAACATTATAAGGAGAATATCAAGCCAAGACAGTTAAATACTGACCAACCAACAGTTCTTGGTTGGAATGCTGCATTTATTATTATTCATGGTAACCTGGCTCCTAGAGAATCTTAAGAAAAGAACAGAAGTGCATGTATCTTGACACGAGTCTAGAAGGTCACCAACTTCTAAGGAGCAACAATTACAAAATACCATATAGAGTTTTGCAGCACCAGGCAGATATCCTCAGGCAGTAAAATAACCAAAAACTTCACTAAACCAGGAGAAGCTGCTCCACATCAGCAACTTTCTGACAGCATCTGGTCTCACAGCATCAGTTCAGAGATGCAGCATCAGAAACGTCAGCAAAACCGGGGAAAAAATCTTTAAGTTTTCTTAATATGCTGCAATGTCACACTAATAGTTCTACATTGTACCGTCCTATGCACAAATCCACAATTTATTTAAAAAACTCTGAGTTTTCATCATGGATGCCCATCATCTGAAATTCACTTTGTTGCTTTAGTGCATGTTGCATTCACTGACCTTTCATTGCATGGGTCAGGGCCACTACCTTGAAAATCCACATCTGAGTAAGTGGGAATGTTTTCTCACCATCATCTGAGGCAGATTCTCAGCTTGCATCAGATACAGTCTGGCTTGGGGAGTTACTGCATAAAGGAGCCATGATAGTGCTTGAAAAGAGGAGAAATTTCTACAAAATGTTTGACCAATCTGCTTAAGCAAAGTCTCCCCAAGTTATTTGTTCTTTACTCTTCTCCTGAGTGAATTGTTTTTAAATCCTGACTGCTAGCACTATTTTATGCCTAGACGTGGTTTTTAAAGAAAGCCCCAACCTTGTACCCAAATCCTATTTCATCCTCCAAGTCACACCAGTTCCCTGGAGAGTGCACTGCTGCCTCAGATTCCTCTGTTTTGTGTTTTTAAAAGCACGAGTGGCCAGCACAAGTGAGGTCAGGCTCCAGCGACCCATCAGGAAAGCACATGAAAGCAGGAGACAAATCTGAGTGAGGCTCACTCATCTGTGTCAGCCCTCTAAAGAAAGAATTCCTCTGGTAAAACACAGGTACTTTTATTCTGTGAGAGCATTTGTAAGGTGGGGACAAGAAAAATAAAGAATAAAGAAAGGGAGAGGAAATAAATGGGGGATATGGAAGACTTCAGATGGCCCTAATAGACCTCCCACAAAATGTCTTGATTCCCTACTTCAGAGACCTCCTCTTATCTACCACAGGAAAATCAACTTTGCAGAATAATCCAAGCTCCACTTCATTAAGATTAAAGTTGTTTATTATGTTACTTTAGACCTGAAAAAGAAATGCAAAAATATGTTACAGAATCATCTGCTATGTAAAAAACTAAAAGGGATATTCCTGGAAAAAACCCTCACTGGGCAGATTTCTCCAAGTGAGGTCTCTTTTTGACAAGCCAAACCTAACCCAGCGATTGTCACTAAGTTCCAACACACCAGTGACATCTGCTTAGGGAAATGTAGGAATCTACAGGTGGTGACCATGCACCAGTGCTTAACCCTTCAGCAAGTCTCAATTTCAACGACCCATTTCCTTCCTAATGAAGCTGCTTCAGCTATCTGTGCTGCTAGAAATCAATCAGTGCAGCAATTAGCAAGTCAGGTGTAGGTAACAGGAAGGCAGACACATCTGAAGATAAGGCAGTATGTGGATACTGAACAAATCAGCTTTTCAATGGTCTAAATTGACAGGGTTTGGGCCCAGACTTCGTCACCATTTCAGCCCAGTTTCTGCACATCTGCCTTCCAGTGATACCTCTCTCTCATCCCTTGCCCCAAAGTTTTATCAGCACCTTCCTCAAATAAGACAAGGAAGTAGGAGAGAATGAAACTCCCTGGAAGCCTGCTCAGACATGTTTCTGCCTTGAAGGTGCTCATAAAGAATAAACTTGGGTGTGAGCTTGTACTGGTCTCAGACACCAAAATCACCACTTGAGAAAAATGGGAGGGGGAAAAAAAAAAAAAATCTCAGTTCCAGGGCTCTGGAAACAGCTCAATCCCAAAACAGGGATTTTATTTTATTTTATTTTAGAGTTACATAGCAATCTATCAATAATTAGAAGCTGGAGAATAATGGGAATATGGGCCAGATTCAAAGACAGACATTTCATTGTGTGACACAAAAGCCCCCCCCAAACCCTACTGAGACAGCAACAGCTGAATCTCAAGTACATCAACAACTCAGAATCATCAGCCAAGGCAGTTACTAGGTTTTGCTAATCAGACACCCAGAGTGACCTAAGCTCAGGAAAGGCAGCATAAGGCACCACATCCAAAGGCACAGGCAAGTGGAAATAATCATTCACGACAAGACAGCATAGCTGAAAGCCATGAGCCAGGTAGGTTTCCATGATGGATTAAGGCTATCAGATAGCAGGGGTGGTGACCAAGCCAGGATACTAAAATAAGACACCGAGGCTCCAAAACAGATTTCAGCTCCTTACCTCATAGCACCTGAGAAATACAAAGTGCTGAACCTCCAGCAAAACAATCCAAAGCTTTTTATGGTGTCTCAACAAAGGAGTGCAAAGAGTTGAGAGAAATTCTTGTCTATTTCTTTTCAGATACATGGGGTCTTAGTGCTATCAAATAATCCCAAAAATGGCAACAGAGGTGAAATTTAGGGTAGATCTTCATACCACAGCACAGGTTTTCCCCTCTTCCCTTTCTTTAACTCCAGTTAACATTAGTATTTCCTACCTAGAATAGCAATTTTCTCTTCAAGCAGGATAGCTAAGGCAAAGGCACTTCTGGTACTTTAACAGGATTTGGCACAATTGTTTCTTCATTTCCTAGAAGCTGCTGAAGAATGTGCTTTACTGATCACCAGAGAAGACACCTCAAGAACCACAATTATTCAGACACTGTAAGCTAAAAAGACCAATTTTCAAATAATCCTTCCTGACAGAAATACATTGCAAGCTATCTTGCATTACCCACCCAATCCAAATGATCAACCAAGCAGAGAGGTTTTGTTTAAAAAGAGTTATGAGATTTCACCACCCTGTGCAATATCATATGGATGCTAAAAACCCATCACTTCAAATGTTATAACAGAGAGGATATGTTCTCATTATTTCAGCAGCTCTTAAGTCACAGATGAGCACAGAGATTAACTGGAGATCATGTCAGCAGCTTTCCTTAACTTGACTACAGATAGATAAAACAGCTGATTGCTCACTGCTGTTGACCTGAAATAAATCACCAGCTATAAATGCGAAATAAATACTGGCTCGGTTCCTTCTATTTTTCAATGAACAGCAATCTGTTTTTCTCTCACCATTCTAATTTAAGCTATTCCAGTTTCTGATGTCTCAAAAAAACCCCATCAAACAATACATGTTAAAGTTAGAAAAAGCATCCCATTTAATTATGATGTTGCGGCCGTGTGAGCTTCAAAACAGAAAGAGGAGTGACCTCAGGAGATGTTCATCTAAAATAAGATGAAAGTTGTTGTGAGAATACATTCCAGCTTCTAAAGATGTCTAATTTCTATGTGGGAATCAAATTTAGATTTAAAGATCCTTGTGTTTGAAACTGCACTAAATAATAAGTCCCAAACTCTCATGTGATGAAAAGCCTGTGGATCTGCCTGCACCAGACCTATTACCAAACATTCCTCTTTGAGCAAGGTTTTTGGTTATTTTAAACTCATCTTTCAGTGAAAGATGACCCAATTGCTAGTAGAAAATTAACAGTTTTACTGTTTTATCACAGAGAATTCTCACATGGTCCAAACTTTCACAAAGTCAGAAATCCCTGGGCTCTGTTGCCAATACAAGTCATGTTTTTGAAGCATGAACAAAGTCCCTTCAGTTGTAATTGTGCAGAGTACAGAAAAAATCCCACAATTTTCTGGGCTGGGAAAGAGTCTATGCATTCCTCATAATGTTTTTATGGAAGCCAAACAATTTTTTTTAATGCCACACAAAACCTTTCAGGCTGCCATCCACTCCACTTTCCTCCTTCCTCTCATGTTACACAACAAGCAAGGAGTTCAACTTGCTTGCAAATTTACAAGAGAAGTACCTGGGAGGGCTCTTGCCAAAAAACTGCCCACAACACTAACAGAAACCTCAATTGTTTCATGCCAACCTGAAAGCATCTTAGAAGACCTGACCACCTCTTCTCAATGGTAACACGAGTTCCAAAAAACTCACTTTGGCTGCAGGAGTGGTGGTAAGACAAAAACCTCACCATTTGCTGGGCCCACACCCACCCAGTATGAAACTGGTGGAGCCCTGGAGAGATCAGCTTCCTTTCCACCAGACCCAGTTTATAATCAGCTCACCTAAAAGCCATGGGAAACCAGTGATCTGAGGAAAGGGAACCCTGGACTTAATGATATTTATATTATTAAATATATATCATGAACATGCAGTACCCTCCTACAACTGAGTGTTCTAGGGGTATAAATAGGAATTTGTTCCCCTAGGAGTACTCTATTCTGTGTGCAAACATTCTAGAGGTGGAGAAATACCAGCACAGGGTGAAACTGGGACCAAGTGAGCTGAGCTACACTTGCAGAGGTCCCAAGAACTGAACCATTTCATCGGGTTAAAAAGCCCATGTCACAAATCCACAGCCCCACTCTTCAGCTAGATTCAAGAATGCCAGCATTTGTGACAGCACAAACCCCAATTTCTCACAATTCAGTCTGCTAAAATGCATGGTTTTAAGCAGTTAATAGTAGTAACAAAGATTAACAAGAGAAATGCAAAAGTAACCAATAATTGAGATAACAGTACTTCTAACCCTCAAACCTATCCCCTCCACATCCCAAAACACCAGGTCTGCAAGTGAATTCTCCAGCCTGGATTGCAGAGATAAGAAACTTGGGCAAATGGATGAACATCACAAAATTAACTTGTTTGAAGAAGAGTAAAGCAAAAAACCACAGGACTGAGGGAAGCATTTTTCTTTCTTTGAATGCTGCTATCTGAAGGCTGCTGAAACAGATAACGGATGGCTTGCATTGGACAAATGATATTTAATATCCACTGAAGCTGCAGCTCTAGAAGGAAGTTTCAAGAAGTTTCCTGGAAGTTGAGACACCAAAAGCATCCCAGGAACATCAAGAGTTTCAAACAGAGGATTGTAAAGCAGCATCAGGCTTGCTGCCACGGCAAGAGCAGATCTCTGTCCTCGTGGATGTCCAAGCATTTACAGTACTGACAGCACCAGCAGCACTTGGAGGAGAGAGTTACTGAGTCTTGAAGTTATTCAGAGCTTTGCCATTACCCCAAAGAGAATTCAACACTGCTGCACATCCTAAATAGCAGCTCCTATAAAACAAAGCCTTCCCACAGTGAAGGATTTTAAAAAGCTAATCTACAAATCCTTTTGTCCAAACCTGACATGTTGTAACAGTGAGGGTTTGTGTTAGGTGGGGTTTTTTGTTTGGTTTGTTGGTTGTTTTGTTTTGGTTTTTTTAGCTGAATCTTGCGTTCACATGGATTTTTTTAAGAGAAGGTCAATGTCTTGCTCTCAATTGACTCAAAAGAAAACATACTGAGACTAAATGTTGCCAGAAGCCTTTCTCCCCTGATTAGTTTCTACAATCAACTGAACAGCATCAAAAATACCCTGCAGATTTAAACTAGAAACATCAATTTACAAGATGTAAACAAACACTTTTGATACAATTAGGAACATGAAGATAATCACACACTTCTCTAACCAAAATGCATGGGGATTTTATCTATCATTCTGGAGATCAACATTGCCTTCCATCAGTATTTTGGTCACTGCAGTCATCTTAACCTTCAGTACTACTCTCCATTGAGTTCAAGCACTGTCTATCCTTTTAGGCACATTATCTTTTTACTTTAAGTAGGTATTAATGGTACTCCTGTAAAAGAGTGGGGGAAAAGAGGTTCTGCAAAGTTTGTCTGTAGCTCTCACTGACATTTTGCCTAGGTTTTTAAAGACTGCCTTCAGTTAGCAAGTCCAGTTGGGCACTTATTTCCACTGTACTGGAGTCACTCACATCACAGTCACATGAAACCCGTGGTTCATCTGAAACATTGACTGTGCTCTTTTCCCCCTCATCTTTATTTTCCAAACCCAATGAACTGCATGTCAAATAGTTTAAATAAACAAGTTAAAAATGAGTTCTCATATGGATCAACCTGACATGAGGCCAAGGTTATACCAGACGATGATACACTGATTTTCCCCTTTCCATATCAAGTCCTCCTCCCTCCTACTTCATAACTTTAATAGCATTAATGGCATACTCCACTGAAGTCAGTCAACAGCCAAAGAGCAAGAGAGCCAGCATTATTACAAGTTTTATCAATAATTAAATATTTTCATGGATGAGGGTGGCATTCTTACCCCACTGCCATCCACGTGCATCTACCTCAGCACTGAGCTGTTCACAGAGCAAGAGTTTAACAATTAGCACAGGGTCACGGCACGTTAATGGATTTTACTGCAGGCTACATATATTGGTCTTTGGAAAGATTAATGGCTGAAAACTGCATTAATTAATCATCTTAACAAGCCTGATTGTTTCTCTAAAAGAAATGCAAGAAAAGAAGTTCTTGCCTACAGTTGGAGGATGTGTGCTGTCTTCCACATCCTTCTCTGTACTGTTCTAGTGTCCCGTGGTTACTGAGCCACCACAACACATGGCTGGCTCCAGAATCCTACAGCCCCCAACAAAATGGTGTTTTTCCTAGGAACACTCTGCCCTTGTGAGAAATGTCACTGGGGATTTTCCCATCCTGGGGTGGCAAGAGGAAAGAAAGGAACAGAAATGTAAGCCACGAGTGGCAGCGCTTCGTTCTCAGATCTGATCTGCTTGTACAGCTCTAATTCCCTACTAATTCCAACAGGATTGGTTTTGTTACTCCCTGTGGAGCATTCCAGGCTCCAAATGATCACTTCCAGATGCAGTAACAGAAAATTACTTTTAGGTTCAATTTTAGGTTTATTTTCAGCTTACAGTTGCATCAACAAGGTAACTTCTCCCTCCTCACTCAGGCACAAAAGGCAACCTTCCAACAAGCACTTTCAAGAGACGTGCTTGATTCTACAGTAATTTATAACAGACTCTAAAACTCCATTTGGGCAAATCTAAACAAACTCTGTGGTGCCAGCCTGCCTTTCTTTCAGCACTGGGTGACAAAGCACAGGTGAAACCAATTACCAGCCAAGTCTAAGAGAATTTACTCCACTGCTCAGTGAAAATCCACAAGCGGCCACACTCCTGCAGGATTACAAGAAGACAAACCAGCAGATACAACCTCTCTCTACAAGCTGGTTTTTCTCTGCTCCTGACATTATGGCTTTTGTTAGATGAGCTGCTTCTCTTCCACTTTGAAAAACTTCAAGTTTTGTTATTCTTGTTTCCAGCTACTGATGTTTCGCCCCTCCTGAATGCAAAGACTCATGTTGGCTGCCCTTTAAAAAACACTAACAAATTACCACCTCCTTTTATGATTGCTCAAGCTTACCTCTGTTAATAAAATTAACTCATTTTAGCTCACTTTCTGACATTAAATGTTGGAAGAGCCTTATCTACACATCCACCTCAGAGAAGCCACCTGCAACAGAGATGTCTGAAGCTGCCTGCAGTTTGAATTTCAAATGCCACCCATATCAACCTACATCAATCACAGGAAAATATAGATCTGTTTGCTAGACTGGGGAAAGATTTTTGCCTTTGTAGGTGTAAAAAAAAGTCTTAAAAACTGTCTCTATTGATTTTACACCAACAAACCAAATCCCCCATTGACACTTGGGAGAAAATCCTGTGCCAAGTCTTTGAGCCCTTCAAATTAAGTATCTGACAAATAAAAATATCCATGTCCCCTGCCCATGTATCACCATCTGACCTATCATTATATTTTGTTCTCTTTTTTTTTTTTTCCCTAATGTTTTTAACAGTCACATCATCTGTCCAGATCATTTAAGGAGAAGCCTTCATTTCTGTTTTCAGTCAGTCTCTTCTCCCAGGTAACAAGTGACAGGACAGGAGAAAAAGGCTCAGCCAGAGGAGGTTTAGATTGGATATTACAAAATACTTCTTTACTGAAAGGCTGGTCAGGCTTTGGAACAGGCTGCCCAAGGCAGTGCTGGAATCACCATCACTGGAAGTGTTCAAAAATATGTGGATGTGGCACCTGGGGACATGGTTTAGTTGTGAACATGATTCACAGTTGGACTCAGGGATCTCAGAGGTCTTTTCCAACTTTAATGACTCCGTGTTTCTGCAATTTAGGCCAGGTATCATGTATTTGTCATTACATCTACTTGCCCTGAAGCACACAGGCATGCCTTACAAGTCACATAATTAGAACAGTTAATGAAGGATTTTAACACTGCAAGTCCTTAAGGGTCCTGGAAACTCAACCAGGTTTCATGAATTTCCAACTAGGTGTGAGGAAGTAATGCAAAAAAAAAAAAAAAAAAAATTCCAGATTATTAAAGTTCCTTCCACAGCATAAATTTACTCATTATAAGAAACCACACTTGCAAGTTATTCAAATGAAGTACCAGCATCACCAGGGAATGCTCCAATCCAACACACTTCCATACACAAACAGCAAGAACACAGAGAAGTCGCAGATTTTATTTTTTTTTTTTTAAATCCTCAGGCTTCTACTATGGTAAAGTTCTTAATGCCACACTGCTGATTAAAGCTAAACATTGATTCCAAATCAAACAAGCACCACTTCTCCCCCAACAGGAAATGCTTGGAAGATGTAAAGTGGAATGTTAAACAAGTTAAATATAAAAAATCTAAAATGTTAATGCACAGTGCAAGGTCTGAAATTCCATCAGACCCATGGCAGAGCAGGAGATGCAAAACCTCCAGGTCTCACACCTCTGGTGAGGGGCATAAAGCAGCAGAGGGCAAACTCCCTCCTGCTCTCTCTAGTCATAACACCAGATCCTTGCTCTCTGCCAGCACCAGCTGCTAGGGAAAATTAAAATGAAGTTCACTGTAAGTAAATGTTGACACCAGAACCAGCCACAGCAGTGGATCATGGGATGAGGTGCAACCTGGCTGTTATTGAAGAGGTGATGTTCACAGCTGGAACAGGAATGACTGGCAAAAGATGCCCACAAAACAAAATTAGTCCAATCCCTACACTGAAAGGATAATTTCAAGGGAAAAGACACAAAGGGGAGAGCTCAGGAGAGTGCAGCTCATGGAAAACAGAAAACACCCAGTAGCTTAACTGAACAAATGCCACAGAAGGTGATTTTTGAAGCAAAAATAATTCAGGAACAAGCTCCAAGTTGCTCAGGACCCACCACCAAATCTCTTTGCGCTTCTCAATCGTGGCAAACATCACCAGCCATTTTCTGCAGCCTTGGTCTGCTCTGTCCATGGTTTCTAGGAGAATGGTCATGTACTCTTCCAGTGGCCTTCATTTACAAGCAATGGGATGAGGATGATGAGGTCTAACAAAGCTCACACCAAAGCCTGCCTTGATAATCCTACAGAGCTATGCCCACACTCTCAACAGCACTTCTATAAAATTCCACAAAAAACGTTACAAGAAACAGCCCATACACCAAACCAGCTAATTTAACTTCAGAGGCAAGGCAGGACAGACCTTACCCCCAGAACTGAGAGTTTTGCATAGGAGATAAGCAAGTCAAGATACATTTAAGGCAGTCTGGCAGGCCTGTTTTAACAATAACAAGGAAAAAATGTCCTAAATCAACAACACAGTGGAGAGCAGTAAAGGCTCTGAGCTCACTCACGTTACCTTACTCTCCTCTGTAAGAAAGTGAGTCACAGTCCCAACAGTTTTACAAGATTTAGCAAACACGAGGAGTGAAAGAGCTCAGGACCTCACTCCTGGTTTTCCCCCTTGCCCAGCTCCGTGCCTTCTGCAGGAATTCACTCCTTGCCCAGAAAGAAAACCACAGTTTTCTGCTTCTTCCTCTTCCTCCTCCACTCCCCAACTGTAGCACATAAACCAAGTTCAAATTCTCTCACTGAAATTTTACAGAATACACAAGTGTCTTCAGCTACTAAATTAGGTACCCAAAAAATATAAAAGAAATACTGTAACCGATAAAAATAAGACACAGCCAGACTCCAAATGAGCTTGTCAAAGAATCAGACACCAAATCCTATTCCAGACTTAAAATTCCTCACTATGCAGTAAGAAGAAAGCTATAATAAAAAAAAAAATGACAAGGAAAAGCTATTACACAAAATCTGCCTTTAAAAATGATCCTGTATCACAAATACTACTTGTACTTTGTGAATGTAACCAATTTGACAGGAGCAGTAAGTGGAAACAGATTGTAGTAGACACGTTGACGTATTTCTACTCTTGATTTAACAGGGAACTCTGACTTTTTACTGGTTTCTAACCTGAAATAAGACAACAATGAAAGAGAAGAGACAAGAACCTCACTGTGCACAAAGAGGAGGCCACAGCTCATAGCAGCTGGTTTAGTTCTTCCACTGGCTCTTTCTGGACAAGGACAGTGACATTTCCACAGACAATTCCAAAAACACTAGATCAAACTTTGTGCTGTTCATTTATTTATTACTTAATAGGTCACCAAAACTCTAAGACTTGCATAAACTTTAATTCAATCTACGAGAACTAGGTTTTTGGAAATCATTTTAAATGCTTAAGTGCGGAATAAGAAAAAATTTATTTATTCTGAAAGCTATTTCTTTTTACATTAAGATGATTATATGGGCTCATATCAAGTACTTACTATGCATAGAGGTGCACTTTGGATGAATAAAAAGCAGTATTAAAGAGAAAACAAAGGATTGCCTTTGAATAGGGATACCTAAATAAATGCCATCTAGGTGAGAAGATCTGATGAATTAAAAAAGCAGAAATGTGGGGAGGGGAAAGACAACCTGACTTTTCATCTAAAGCCCAAAAGGCAAGTGTAATCCATCATATATTGCTAGTTCCCTGTTCTTCTCCATGCCTGAGATAAATATGCTTTATAAGACAAACATAACAGTACCCATGCAGGTTTTAATCCAGACTATTAATAAACGTGTGTGAACCAAAAGCCCTCTTTATAAGAAAAGCGTTTGGAAAACCCACACCCACAAAGGATGCCCTGCATTTCTTGCAGCTTGGTGATGATAAACTTCACACTGCATATGGAACTGCATGCAGTGCAGCTTTCCATTAGGAGTAACCCAGTTGTTTGGGCTTCAAAGAGCAAATGTTCCTCTAGAAAGAAAACCACCTCTCTTAAAAACAAAACAAAACCAAGAAAAAAAAATAATAAATCCCAAACCAAATTCTATAATTTTGACAACAAAGCCCATCAGTCCAGGTAGGCCTGCTTCAGAGCTGCTATTTATCCCCTCCTGAGCAGTTTAATTCCACAGGAGCAGCCTAATCCTCCTGCTTTGATCAGCTGCAGAGCTGCTTGTTTGGAACAGACGGATGCGCGGAGCCGTCACCGCCTGCAGTCACTCATCCCGTGCAGCTCCCAGCCTGGAAATGAGCACCAGGCAGCACGGAACAGAGCTGCCTCCCTTAATTACAGACCAAGAATATTTGTAAATAAATAAATAGATGTACAGAACGCTTATTAAATAGGCCATTTCTCGTTCGGATCCCAGCAGATAGTTTTTCTCCCACGCACTGAAGGAAAGCCCAGGAGATTAATTTAAGGTCCTTGGGCAGAGGTGGGTGGGTTCTGCCTCCTCTTTTCCTCTCCTCAGAACCAGCCACAGGCTTTGCAACCCAACTGAGAACTTTCCTCCCCACCAAGAAAACATTCCCCCCAGTGTGGTGTGCAAGAGAAGCACTGGATAAAGCAGAGAGAAGTGGCTCTCAGATGGCACGCTCCCTGCTCTGTTTAGATTTCAAATAGCTATTTGAGCCTTTGTTTTCAGTTCAAATAACCTCTTGTCACCCTCCAACAGGGGAAACTGAAGATGTAGATAAATCAACTTTCCAAGGAAGCTCATGGCAATGTCATGCAAAGCAGAAAGAATTAATGCTGTGCAATCCAAGTGCTGCACTTCACTTCCAACACAGAGAACTGGAGTTGAACTAAAAATCCAGAAGTAGGACTCAGTATTAAAAAGTATCAACAATAGTCTTGGAAGATGAAAACCTGAATCATGACCCAACCCAAATCTGTATCCAGCCCCTTAAAAAGAGAAGTTGTCAACTCTGACCATACGTAACACTCAAGCAACTAAGCATTGCATGTGAAGCACTTCCTTATTTTTGCTGATTTCTGTAAATAAAACTGAAAAAAGGAGAATGACAAAACACCAGTTACCAAGCAGTTCAAGCTGTATTGCCTTAGCCTAGCCTATGGGCTGGAAAAAGTAAAGACAAGAATGGGAAGAGAGCTCACAGTGGCAGCTTTATTCTGTTACAGCTATTTTCATCTGACAAAAAAATAATACCACCTCTTTAAGTTACAGTTACAAGGAACTCCTAAAAGATAAAAACCTGTACTGACCTCAGATATTATTCTGAGAGATTTGGTTTTACTTCCTCTATTTAAAAATCCCACAACAGCAGAATCACACGAGGGCTGCAAGGTCTGATATTTACAAAAGAACTTAAGGAAGCTGTAAATTTAGCACTATGTCTAAACTTCTTCCCCCTCTTTTTTTTTTAAATTTAGATTATTTCAAGTGGATCTCCTGCAATTACTATAAAGTGACGATACAGCAACATTACAGCAACAGAAACCGAACACTTCATTCTCTACACTATGCTCTCACAAGAAAACTCTTTTCAAACTCCAGCATGATCTTGGCTGAAGTAACTGCAAAATATTCAGAGAAAAGAGTGCAACTGAAAACTATCACAGAAATCTCATCTTCCTGCAGTGCATGGAACAAATCCCCCTGCAATATTTTAATTTTGCACTTCCAACATGGTTCAGTATAGGACTTAACAAAAATAAAGCCCTTTGGGTATCAGAAAGTTAAGGCAAACTTGAAGCTAAAATTTGGAGAGTACTATTCACTATTAAAAAAAATAAAATTGAAAGCCCACAGTAACAACCATTATCTTGAAGTCCTTGTACCACTTTCCCTTGCTACAGGAGGGAATCACTCATTTATCTGCTACTGCATGTGGTGCTTGTCTAGCAAAGGTAACAGAAAAATTGAGTTTGGCCAAGAGCCATAAAGGCAACTCCCCGAAGCATCAGCATAGTGGGAGTTATGCTGGGGAAATTCAGAAGGCAGGAAAAGAATAATGACAGAAGCCTTTTTTAACCACTCTAAAGACAGAAATCATGCATGTAAGTGAAAATCTCAAATAGACGTTGGGCTAATTATGTACAGAACAGCATGCAATGCTGTAATTCCCCTTCCTTACTTGATAAAGCTTCCAAACATCTCAGGAAAATAATTATCACACATGAGACCAGCCACCATGAGCCACATGCTACTGCTGAATGCAAAACAAGAGAGGAAAAATAAACCAAAACAAAATGAGAACCGTGGCCAATGTGCTAAGGGGGTGACAGAGCAGAAACATCTCTTCCCAAACTCACCCCATTGTGACCCATATACCTCAGTAACCATGAAATCACTCCCAAAATGGATGGAGATGGCAAAACCCTCTGGCACGCCCTGCTGACCACACAGAAAGGATTCAATAAAATTGCCTCACAGGTAGAAGACAGCAGAGTTGCTGCAATGAAGGCTTGCTGCCTTTGGTTTCAAAGCAGCCAGTTAACATCTCCCTGTGGGTTAGGTAAACAGACCATAGACCCACCATACAGGACTCCTGTTAGGACTGAAATACCAAACTAAAGGATTTGGGAACTTTAATATATTATATTACCAACAGTAGGGGGAACCTTCTCAGCTGGTGAAGAGTTCCTGCATCAGCAATGCCTGACTGACAGCCTTTTTCTCCATGTCCCCAGGGAAGAGAATTCTCTGCCTGATGACTAATTCATTACTTGGATTTGTGCTTGAGCAAGTCCAAGCCCAGATCAGGCTCCTTCCAATGCTGGATTCCTCCTGAGCTGGAAGAACACCTGCTCCATCTCGCGTGCTACCACCACACCAACCCTGCTCAGAACAACACCTGGAACTGAACCCGGGGGAGCTGCTTGAAAGCAGAAGAAACTGAAAGGGAAACTGGTACAGATCAATTCTAGCTGAGCTCTATTTGGATCTCTAAAAATGGGAGGGGAAGATTTGGAAGCTCCTTAGTCAGGACTTTTGGAGCCTTTGAGGCTTGAGTTCAAAGTCCTATTTAACACCACTGGTAGCAAACTGATGTTCCCCTCCAAGAAGACACAGGTGCAGATTACACCTGAGCCAAAAGCACCAGCTGGGGGGGAACAGTGCCCTGACACCCATGGAAATGTGAGCCAGGCAGCAGGATTCCAGCCCTGAGCAGCTCCTGCACACAGATGAACCCTCCCCTCGCTTCTTCCCTTTGTGAGGCCTCACCACAAAAAGGACATCTGCTGAAGAGAGCAGCAATAAAGCTGTGGCAGGCTCCCTGTTGCTGATATATTGCTGAAACTCACACCTGATGCATGGGGTATTTTTGCAGGATCTGAAGTGCTGACCAGAACCAGCAGTCACTTTTCAGCAGGATCAGGGTGGCAGATGGGGCTGATCAGGTGTGGCAAACCCTTCAAGCTCAGCATCTCTATCCTCTCTGCCTCCAACTGCTCAAAATTTCATTCACAATCTATATTTTACTGGCTTATCCTTTGAAAAATGAAGCTTTAATAAACGACTTTTATTGATGTCGCATTAATTAAATCCACACCATAAATGACTGTCAAAATCATCACTTCCAGCATCCAAAATGCAATCTCTATGTACACAAATACCACCTGTGAGCACAATTTAATCCAGTTTGATCACAGACAAGCAAAAAGTATTTTGATTTTTCCTTTCCTTCATCCTCCCTGGGAAGCTTTCTTGTCTCTAAATGATAGTGAGCTGCAATCTCCTAAAGGCTTCAGAAGCACATGAAACTTCCAGAAGTTGTTTTCCTGCACCTTGGTTCACCAGGCAGAACCAAGCCAAGGTTTCTGATGGAGAAATGTGTTCTCCTGTGGCTGGGCAGAGGAGAAAGTGAACCTTTGCCTTGGACTGCTGCAGAGTTCAAGGACCATGGAACAACATGGAAAGTCATATCAGGCTCACAGATTATTTCTCTCCTTGCTTTCTGATTGCTGATTAAGGAAGACAAAGTCACACCAAAACACTGAAGTCCGAGCCAAATTCCATTAAGCTATTTACAGAATTCACTTTATAGGTCCATCAGCCAATTCTGGTCATTATTCCCCCATTTTACTGCCTGGCCTGTGACTCACTCCTGCAGCTGAGCCCATAAGGGACCTGGGTTCACTCTCAGCAACCACACCATACATGCTGCTGATGCCCTGACACACAGCATTCAAAGCAAAGAAATCCATAACAAACTCATCCAAGTGATCAATCAGCTGGAAGAGGAGAGAATAAAAATTAAAAACGGGGGTTTAGACCAGCAGTGCCCATTTTTCCCCTCCAGCTGACCCAGGACAGGACTGAAAGCAGAGAGGCTGGCACTGAACTCTGCCTCCGTGCAGGGATGGGATCCCAGCAAGGAGCTTCCAGAATAGCAGCCTTGGCCACATGTCAGAACAAGTCTGCAGCTGTGGGACAAGACAGATCCCAAGTTATCAGCTCACCCACGCTGATCTTTGCAGCTCCTCTGCACTTTGCCCCACAAAGACATTAGGAGCATTTATAAAAGCATGCAAAAGCAATTACAGTAAAAATAAAACCAAGGTTATAAACACAGTCTGGATGTCAAATTTGCCTCTTTTTCTATTTAGAGCTGGCATTTCAGCATGCAAAAAATTCTCACTCCCCCTCTGAAACGTGTGCCTGGGGCTATATAGCACATGCAAAATAAATTGCATTTATATTGGTATTTATATTCCCCTCTTCTCCACCACGCTGCCTTGCCTCTCTTGTTTAGTCAAATAGTCTGCCAGCTTCTCATCAAGAAGAAGAAATTGGTTTTCCATCTCCTAGGAGATAAACAAGGCTTCCCTCTTGCAGAGGGGAAGTCAAGCTGCTGAGTGCACAATCTGAGAAGAGTCAGTGCCCAGAAGGGCTTTACACCATCCCAGTGATGTCTGTGCCCTCTGTGATCCCATCACCACCCTGGACAGAGGAAAACCACTTTAGAAAGTAAATTTATGTATTTTCATGCAGTTTCCTTTGTGATTTTTAGTTAAACATAGACAACTCTGACTCATGGTGCTGCTGCCTTACAACTAAGAGATTTTATGTACTCTTGTCATACCAGAGTTTAGTAAAATATTCTTTATACCTCTCCATGGTTTCCCCTTCTCAGTTCCCAAAAGAACTGAACTATAGGATCAGGCTTTCACATTTAGGCTGTACTAATTCAGGGAAAAAAGGTTCACACTCAACAAAGGCAGCATAAAATAATCTCAAATATCTTAACTACATGGCTGTGTAATAAATAGAATAATATAGAACTTTTTGAAGTAATTTTTTTAGCGGTGGCTTTGTAAAACCAAGATGCTCTAGTTTCACAGTTTAAAACTGTAACTAAAGTTGAAGATTATGTATTTACAAAAAGCACAGTGACATTTTTAAACTAATTCATTATCTGCTGGACTTCAAGCTGTAAGGCTACAGATACAGTGTTAAAAAAAAAAAAAAAAAAAACCCAACACAGGTGAAATACACAACTAACTTTGATTTTTACTTCAGAAATCAGGAAGAACACATCACCAGGACTGGGCTGACCTTTCACCACATTGATGCTAATTGTAAAATGACTTAATCAAAGAGACCTTCTCATGTAGAGAGACCAATTGTGCAACAGCCTCTGTGTGGTGTGGCCTTAGAGCAGATTAAGAGAACACAAAGGACCACTCTAGAAGAGGGACAGCCTTTGGTCCTCCACCACACCACACAGAGATGTCACCACGCCACCGCCACTGGCAGGTTGGTCGTTTTTCTGAAGCATCTTACAAGCAGCTATGATGTAGAAGAATGAAAACTCCTTCCAGGGGCACTGCTCATTCCCTAGCCCACAGCATGCATTTTTAAAGAGAGAGAAACCAATCAAACTTAATTCATGGTGCATTATTCACTGAGTAGCTACAGTCTCATCCAAAAAATCTTAATTGTCTAATAATTCAAGTCACCTATATCAAACACAGCACCGAAGGAATGACTAGAAAGCCAAAGGCTGCCTCACACACACAATAAATCTTGCTGTTAAGATGTCTAGTGAAGCCATTTTTGAAACAAAGCAATAAATACTGACCTCTTGCATAAACATGTGCAGTGCTCTTCATGTGTACAGCCACTGTGCTATCTGATATCTCACTGCTGTCTCAGGAGTGCTGGCTGTCAATCCTCCAGCTTTGCAAAGCTACTTTCCAACCCTTGAGTTCTGACCATTAACACAAAACCGGGCACATTCCAGCTAAATTACAAGCACTGTTAATTCCTCTAACCACAGACTTGCATCTTAATATATGGGAAAGCAAATGCAGGACGGAAAAAAAAAAAAAAAAAGAAAGAAAAAGGCACAGCTGAGCATTTCTGATGTCGCTGTTACCCTACACACATCATTCAGGAATCATCTACACCCATCTGCAGCAGGAGGTGTGCAGACCTGCCAGAGAAACCTGTCTCTAGGTCCTGATGCCTTAAGTTTTAGCTTTCATGTTTTTTAGCTTCTTCTGTGCTGCCCAGGGGTGCAGTTCTGAGCTCACATTCAGTGCCAGTCAGCTCTGCACAGAGCAGGGACACAAAACAAATCCTTTTCCTGCTGGAGACCAAGGACAACTTTCAGCCCAAAAGCACAAACAACAGAGGAATGAAGGGAGGAACAAGAAGGATGGGACCTCCCAACCTGAAGCTGTAATTGGACAATTAAACCCCAATATGCAAGTGAACCAAAACTTATAAAAATGTAAGGTCTCATGACCCATCAGCCATTTTGTGACCATTCTTAGTCCACCTTGGGTGTAGCCCTGGCCAGGCCCTGTCCTGCCCAAGGTAGATCCCAGAGGCCTTTCAATAAACACCTGCTTTATTCTCCAGCTCTGCCCAGTCTGTGTTTCAGGTCAGCCTTCCCAAGGAATCAGTCCAACTCTTTCCTGTGGGTCAGCCTGGACTTCCAGGCCCAGCTTCCACCATTGCACTACCCTCAGCTCCTGGGTCATTCTGGGTTTAACACTTCTTAGCACTCAACACCAAAGGATGCTGAAGCAAAGAAAAAAAGAGGCACAGGACAAAATTACAGAGCAAAATGGTAAAGGGCCTAGAGGAGAAATCATATGAGGAGAGGCTGAGGTCACTGCGTTTGTTCAGCCTGGAGAAAAGGAGACTAAGCTCTGTCCACAACCTCCTCCAGAGGAGAAGGAGAGGGGCAGGCACTGATCTCTGCCCTCTGGTGCCCAGTGACAGGGAGGGGATGGCCTGAAGCCATGTCAGGGGAGGGTTAGGTTGGATATTTGGAAAAGCTGGTTCAACCAGAGGGTGGTTGGGCACTGGAACAGGCTCCCCAGGGAAGTGGTCACAGGACCAAAGCTGACAGAGCTCAAGCAGCATTTGGACAGTGCTCTCAGGCACAGGGTGTGCCTCTTGGGGCTATCCTGTGCAGGGATAAGAGCTGGGACTCCACGATCCTTGTGGATCCCTTCCAACTCAGAATCTTCTATGATTCAATTAACTGCCTGTTCCTAAGCCTTGAGCCTGTTCTTTGGTACAGTTGGGACTCGAGTTCCTCACACAACATGAATGTGTCAGAGCAATCTGAGCTGCTGAAGTTGCACAGAACACACCACAAGGCAGAGGAAAACGCAGAAGGCTGGCTGAGCAGCAACACAAGTTTCCAGGCTTGTCCACACAGATGAAGCACAGAATCAGCCACGAGCTGGCCATGGGGCAAATGGAAAGGGTGAGCAAGTCCAGCATTTCCACAGAACACAATCACAAACTTCCTTCATAAAGAAATGGTGATCAACCTGCTAAACCACCTACTCCCCACGACCTTCTTGGTTACCCTGCATGGTCCCACACCACCCAGAGCCCCAGGGAGGCTCCCA
Source organism: Cettia cetti (assembly GCA_013401135.1). Taxonomy (NCBI): domain Eukaryota; kingdom Metazoa; phylum Chordata; class Aves; order Passeriformes; family Sylviidae; genus Cettia; species Cettia cetti. The sequence continues at coordinate 63,444 of VZUI01043154.1, forward strand.
CTGGCTCCAGGAGGCTTTCTGAAACAAGTGGTTTATAAGAAGTGAAAGTTCACATCATCTGGACCCTGAGCACAGCAACAGGGTGCTGAATGTACTCTCAGACCACAGCTTGAGAACCTGTGGTCTACAGGACAATAATGACATCAAACCTTGTTTTGGCTGGTTGCCTCCAGCAACAAGCCACTTTCAATCACTCAATCACTGCTCATTAGCCTGGGGACAGACTTTCTAGCACAGCCTGTTGTGTTAGGACTGGGGGTTTTTTACCTGAAAGAGGGTCAGTTTAGGTTACATATAAGGAAGATGGTTTTCTCACAGTGAGGGTGGTGAGGCCCTGGCACAGACTGCCCAGAGAAGCTGTGGCTACCCCATCCCTGAAAGTGTTCAAAATCCAGGTTGGACATGGTTTGGAACAATCTGGTCTAGAGGAAGGTGCTCCTGCCCATGGCAGGAGGGCTGGACTAGATGACCTTTATAGGCCCCTTCCAACCCAAACCACTCTCTGATTCCATTCTGTGACTGCAGCTCTGTGCCTAACCTGACCTTTACTCCACATCTACGTTACACTCATTGCTGGTGGCGCACAGTTCAGCCTCTTGGTGCTCACCACCTGAGAGGAAGTCACTGCACCAGCAGAGTGGGTGGCTGTGCACTGCTCTGAGGGCACAGAAGGTGGCAGGGCTTGGTACAGAGCAGTCTCTGTGAGCACTGAACCGCTCCTGACAGCAAAATGACTTGTACATGAACACACAGTACTCCACATTTTCACACAGGCATCTGTGCTCCAAATATCTTATTGAGCACCCAGCTGTTCTCTCTGGACCCTACTCCAACCATATGCACTGTTTACCTTTCAAATTTTATTGCTTCAGGGGAAGCAGACATCATCTCCTTCTCTAAATGCTGGTATGCTGCCAGGGTCTCCTCCTGTCCACCGTGTGCACACCCTGGGAGCTAACGTTTTCCACAAGCCCAATAACCTATTTTTCTACAGCTAATCCAATACCTGGCATCAGGTCTCCAACTGAGAAGAGGATTGCCATGGGATTATTTATTTTTTTTGTTAGTTTACATACTAATTATAAATACAGAAGCCTACAGACTGAATCACAGCCTAGACAGAATCAAGGCCCTGCATCTGGGGTGTAGGACACCAACCCCCCTGTCCTCACGGGTGTGTGACAACACGCTGAAATAAAGACAAAGCATTAATCTCTTTGTGGCTGCTTCTGATGTGCAGCACTTCTGTGGAAGACTCTTTTAAGCCTTAAGCATTCCCATGTAAACAAAACCTCAAGCCACTACAAAGTAAGCTTGTGCAATGGGAAATAAATGTTTATTTTGAAATAAAAAGAAGATATCTGCATATACTCAGACAAATCATAAGCCTTTGATCAACCCTACAAAGCATGTCTGCATATAACAAAAACTGTCAGACTCATAACTTCCTCTGGAAAGAAAAAGAATGTGATGTCCCACACCCTACTTATTCATCAAGATTATTTATACCCCTAAAGAATACTATTTTGTTTATTCAGTAACACAAATAAATCCAAACTAAAGATCTGTAGCTGTCAGTTAACAGGGCAAGTGCTTTCCAAATGAAAGCAGAAACAAGGGTGGAATAACATGGGACAGGCTGCCAGTGCTGGCACTCTCAGAATGCCCCAAACTTTTACCTCTTGCTTTCCTAATCCACCACAAGTAAACAGGTGACCACATAGATTACAGGCACCAGCAGAGGATATCTGTCACCACTAAAGCTTTTTCCCTTACCAATTGATGCTGCTTTAACCCCACCTCTTACTTTTGGGTTTGAATTCTACCCTGGAGCACCTGTACTCCCCACCTACCCCAATGCACCATTCCATCCCCACAGAACCAGTGTGATTCTTCTTTGAAAGGTGGCACTGGAATTCAGAATTGGGATTAAGTAATTTCCATAATAAGAGCACCCAACAGGACGCTCTTGTACCATCTGCTATTACGACAACGATATTTGTTTACACAAGTATTAAAAGGAGGATAAATTTAAATATCTGAAAGGCAAATATTCAAGGAAATAATATTTAGAGTGGCCCCTGTCCATTCGAGCAGATAATGAGGATGAATAATTTACAGCCTCACTTTCCGTGTCCGCTGCAGCCGAGGAGAGCAGCATCGTAAGGAGCTTGGGGAGATGCCGACACATCTGCTCACCAAGTGGAATAATCAGGAGCACTCCGAGCAAGAGTGGTCCAGTAACCTGTTTTACTTAGGTGACAAATGGAACAGGAAGCAGGGGGAGGACAAGGAATAAAAAAAAAAAAAAAAAAAAAAAAAAAAGAAGAAGAAAGAACAAGAAGAAAGCACGCTCCCAGCAAGGTCAGGATTTCATGCTCTTGCAGTACTGCACGTTCTGCCTCAGAGGAAAACAGAGCTATGCATGGGTTTCACCTCTAAACCATCAGATACTTGCTAAAGGTATCTTAAGGTCAAAAAAGGGTGCCTGGTCTGGCTTTGAGGCCTTCCTGTCATGCCACAGGGACCCAGGAGCTGTGAATGATACCCTGGGAGCAGCATCCACTCATCCCCCTTGCTCTGGTAACAGTGAGCAGAACACAACCAACAGCTAACGAGGCAAACATGCTCCAAAGAGCTCTCCAGAAAGCCAAGCAAGCCTCACCCTACAGCTGGGAATCCTTGATACCTTTTCCAGTGATGTGCACGGGATTGAATTAACAGACTGAACACTAATTTAGTACAGATGTTGCTCAGGTGGAAGGATGGTGCAGGTTTCATCAGGGGATTGCCTTGTAAAAAGATGAGGAGCATCTGGAGGAGTAACACTGGCATATAAAAACTGTCATTACAAAGGAGACAGATGGATGAAAAAAAATGCATCTTTGAACAGATTAAAGAAATCTATGTGTACAGCTAGGAACTGCCAGAAAAGACATGTTACTGTCTGGAATAACTCTCATGAAACACAGGGATCCACAGCACCCTGCAATTATGTGAGGGGACAGCTATAAACAACCCCCTCCTACCATACAGCCTTGATAGGTTTTGCTTATCCACCTGTACAAGGTTTTTTGTTAAAATCACAGTCCATTCATTACCCAAAAAAAGGGAAAAGCAGATAGACATAGGTGTGATTCAGTGTAGCACAGTGAGAAGAGTCACCATAAATTCATATTCACACAGAACAAACTGCACAATTTAGAGCCAAGATCCTCTTCCCAGCCACACTTTGTCCACTAAAGCAGCACAAGCAACTATCCCCTGCAGAACTTAAGAGTCATTCTGAAGTTAGGTTTGTTTACCCATCCACAAACAGAAAATGCTTAAATACAAACCCAAAGAAAGCTGTTCATGATAGATGGCTCACCTATTACCTGCCTTGCCTATTATTTACAGCATGCCTTGGTTGGGTAGCACTTTTTTTCGTTGTTTTAAAGAACTTGCAAAGTGCTTTCAGCATTCTACTAAGCAATAGGAAGCATTTCTTTCTATAGACAATTTTTACTGACTGACATAGTAAGCAGCCTGCAGCAGAAATCTAAGAAATTCATTCACAAATGCCAGATCACACATCCAGCCGAGCAGAATAAGAACCAGGAACAGCCTCAGCTTTGCTGAACAAAACTCCCTTGTCTTCACAATCCAATATATTATCCAAAGATTAGCTTACAATTCATGCAAGGTAAATCAAAGCCAACCCCAGAGCTCTGCAGCGTGTCTGTGATCAACAAGATCAATTAAATAATGGATTTTAGTTAGACCAGTCTAAAATGAGATTACATTAGGCTCATACTGGGAGGCTGGGTTTCAGTAGCACAGCCCTGTAGTTTCTGTGCTAAGCTCAAAATAACACAGAAGTATCCATTGCAGAATCCATATTAAACTGGAAACGTGCAGGCCAACAGCCAGCCCCTGACAATATCTACTGCCTTCCCTCCCAAAATGCAAGGAACTTGCTCCATCTCCTCTGATAGGGACTAGAGCAGTGTTCTGGGCATGGTTTGTGTGCAGTCACATACTAAACCTGGCCTAGTCTCTATGAACAAAGTAAGAAGGGCTTAAAAAAAGAGAAGGATGTAAGCAAGAGGGATGGAAAAGAGACACAAAAGGTGAAGGAATTAGTGTAACTGCTCTCCACTTCAGGGCAGGTCAGGCAGACAGACTTAAATAGGAGTGGTTCAAAACAGTTGGGATTATCTACAGTACAGAGGAAAAGACCCAACCCCTCCAAAAATGAACAGAACATTGTTCTACTGGTGGAAATTGTCTTAATTCATTGCTTTCCTTTTGTTGGTTTTTTTAAGCATCAAAGGAGGCAGAAGCACAAGGTAAAATTCTAACAGTGTTTAAAAGAGTATAAATATAATATTTTATTTTTCACCTCCTCTTGCTTTGCCAAATATGCTTACACACAAACATCACAGCACATTACAGAACAGCACTGTAACCCAAGCACTGAAAATAAAGGAATCAAAATGCCGAATTATAACACTTTACAACAAGCAGCTCAAGCCCACCTTGAAATCCTGCATAGCCCTAGCCAAGCCCAGGAAGGCACATTCCAACAGCAGACTACAAAGCTCCATTAGCACACACACCATTTGCTCACACTGTCAATAATAAACCAATGGACAGAAGAGAGGAAAAAAAAAAAAAAAAAGTCTTGTAATTGTTGCAGTCTCCCATAAAAATATTGCTGGATTTTCAATAACATTGTTAAGTTATATTTAAAGTTATCCTTTAAAAATATATATATATTATATAGTTTGGCCTATACAGAAAACTTTAGTTCCTCTTACTCTTATGCTAGTGGGGAAAAAGGTTTGTGGATGGGTTTTATGCAATTTTGCTACTTTAAAACAACAAAGACTTTTCTCTTTGCCACTGTATGTTGAGTTTTCCAAAGATAATCCACATATTTTGGATTCTAGGACCATAACCTTTAGAAACCTAGTTCTAGGGCCTGTACTTCAGAGAAAAGTGTGATTCTTTTAACAAAATTAGCAGGATGAGTTGAGCGAGCTACTAAGTGTCAGGTTAAAGCTAAAAATTACACCTGCCTGAGCATAGCAAGCACAAAGTTTTCAGCTTGGAACACACCTCTGAATAGTTAAAGGGAAGACTGCCCCATCCCACACACACTCTGTTACACTATTAATTATTGCAGCTCTGGGTTTAAAATTCTCATCAAAGAGCAGGTGGAGTTGAGGTAAATTTTTAAAAAAAACCCCCACATTATATTAACTACATCACGCCTCATTTCCCAGTTCTAATCAACAAAAGGGAAGTAATTAATGAACTAACATGAAAAGTGACCAGCATTACTGATGTTAGACAACTGACTACACCAGCATTTGTCCTCCTGCTCAATAAACACACAAGAAGCCCAGAGCCACGTCCAGAAATTAATAAAATTAACTCTGTAATCAAAGTGAAAATAATAAAGGTAAGAAGGTTATAAAGCAGTTGGAAATCCACATGAAGGGCAAGAAAGTAAGGAGTGAAGCACCACAGAGGCAAACACTCTTCAGTACTTTAAAGACAACAAAAGGAAGAAAGACACAGAAAGTAAAAGGCTCCATTAAGAAATTTTGCACAGATCATCACTTAATTAAACAAACTATTTAAAAATGCAGTGAGCTTAATACCAAACACCTTACTAGAATAATTTAGAGTAGTCAGAGGCAGTACACACATGCAAACAAGAAGATATACTCATGTCCACGTGGGAGAGGCAGCACAGCACTCAGGGAGGACACAGAACAAAAGGATGAGACTCTTCCAGCTCCAATCACCAGTAAAAAACCAGGAACCAGTGTTTCTCCAGCACAGCTATCTCCCAGAGTGGCTGGCTCTCACAGGAAAACAAAGCTCTATTCTCAAGCAATGAAGAAAATACTTCCACCACTGAATGACCTTATAAGCCAGAGGAATCCAGCTGTTGCTGTCTCAAACTAGACAAAGACATTTATTGTCCCAATGAAGGAGGACAAAGCGTTCTAACAATCAAAAATAGCATGCAGGCTGTGAAAGGCCAGGCATTTGCCCATCAGGATATTAAGTTTACCAATTTAGGAGGACTGAGGATAGAAAAGTAGCAGGACTACGTGTCCAGCACCCAGTGCCAAGAAAAACACAACTGTGGGTTGCAATTTGCTTACCTTCTATAGAAGGGGCCTGGTCCACAGCTGCATATAGCATCTCTTTCAAAGCCTGCAAGGGAGAGGCAGAGAACAAAAAACATAGTTAGTATTAAAAGAGAAAAAAAAAGAATTACACTGTTTTGATAAGCCTGTTTGAAAACAAAAGCAATTAAAGCCCTTTTATCCTGCAGACTGGCACAGAAATCTGTGGTACGTGATGTCAAGGCTATCACACGTATTTCTGTTCACAAGTGAAACAGGTTCATGTTTACTGACTGCTTTGTCTAAAGCCTGTTATCTTACTAATCTATAAAATTTATTCCAAGTGTACATTTCAACACCTTCCTTTGGAAAAATGTTTCCCAGTTGGTAGGATGCTAAAGGCTTTACATTAACAAAAATGAAGAAATAACAACAGAACCTGAAGCGTTGCGTGACACAGGGGAGTTTGTCAAGGCAAATGGAGGAAAAGCAGCCTCAGGGGTTTCCCATCACTGTTATACAGGAGCACAAAAATACACATACATGCTAAAAGCTGAAGACAACACCATGAAGTAGATTAGGGAACCAAGGGTGACAGCCTTCTCTAGAGGTGGCAACTGAAGGGCAACATTAACAGCAGCCAGAATTAATTAATTAACCAGGTTTCAGGTCCTGGAGGCACCATGATCTGCCTTGCAGCTCCTCTCAGGAAGGCCTGAGGTCGTTAAGGTGCTGGTATTACTACAGGCACAAAATAAAGATTTGCTCACTCACATCCACATAACCTGAATTCAGATCAAGGACTGAAGGAATGAGGTGAGTTCAGGGGAGGGTCACAATGATGATCAGAGGGTTGCAGCATCTCTGCTATGGAGACAGGCTAGAGCTGTTCACCTGGAAAAGAGAAGGCTCCAGGAAGACCTTAGAGCACCTTCCTGTGCCTAAAGGGGCTCCAAAAGAGCTGGGGAGGGATTTGGGACAACAGCCAGGAATGGACAAGAGGGAATGGATTCAAACTGACAGAGGGCAGGTTTGAATAAAATATTAGGGAAAAAAAAAAAAAATCTTTACTGTGAGGGTGGCAAGGCTCTGGCACAGGTTGCCCAGAGAATCCGTGGTTGCCTCATCCCTGGAGGTGTCCAAGGTCAGGTTGAACAGAGCTTGGAACAACATGGTTTAGTGGAAATTGTCCCTGCCCACGGCCAGGAGTTGGAACAAGATGATCTTAAATGTCCCTTTCAACTCAAAATATTCTAGGATTTTTTGAACGACCTGAATCATAATTTTGGAACTAGAAGCCACAGGGAAGGACCCATTCCTACTGCAAAGTGATTTGCTTACACACACCTCACATCTTAACGCCCATACTGAACCTGCACCACCACAAAAAACTGATCTGATTCCCTCACTTTTGAGCCCACAGAAATCTAACACAAAAAAGTCATTTAGGTCTTCTCAGTTCTCAATATATCCCATATTTCTGTAGTCCTGAAAGACAGGAGAAGCAGAGGTGTGTGTCATAGTGCCCCAGGACAAAACCCCCAGCCTAAATGAGAAATCCCCCAACACCCTGGAGGTAAAAACCTCCAGCTCAGCAGCTGAGTGCTGTTGTAACACGGGGGTTATAATCCTGTTGGGTAAATAGAAGGTCTAAAGGACAAGTCTGTTTATCACAAGATATCCAAGGTGGCTGCTTACACCGGCAGCTCTGGCATCTCTCAAAGGTCTGGCTCCTGAGTCCACAGAGGTCTCAACAAAGGTCACTTGCATAATTGTTTTCCCAACTGAGCCACTGCTGGATGATCCTCATTCCAGCAGCACAGCTCTCCTCTACTCTTGGTGCTTTTCTAAAATTCCTCGGAACTCTGGCCACTTCAGACCCTTCCCCCGTGACTCACTGGTCAGCAGCACATGATCTGCCTCTGCACACCAAGCAGACAGACAAAGAGTCTTCCTCCTTTTCCTTCCCAGTCGTCATCCTCACCTACCTGTAACTTTTTTCCATGAACCACAACCACCTGACGCTGGATAAACAAACCAGAAGAGACAGCACATGGAAAGTCACTGTAGTAAAAACTCATCTCCTAATCCACCCAGGGGTAAGCCCGGTGTGATTCCTATCTCTGGTTTTATCAGTCATTTTTTAAAAACCAAATTAAAAAGGACAACATTGACAGTCCTGCACTAAACAATCTTGAAAGCTGAAGGTGTCGGTCGTCCCACAGACCTCTCCCCATGCAGACTGACATAGCACAATCTGGCAGCTGCAGGGCAGCAGATTTTGTTACTGCTTTCTTGACCTATATAAGTAAACCAATAACCTGAAAGTGAAAGGCTCAGTGCTCCTTTACACCTAAACTATTTAGCCCTCTAGATTACAGAATTTTAGAGCCAATCTTTTACAAAAGTTATCCATCACTGTCAATGTGAAACCCTTAAGAATTACTCTTTTTGCCCTCCAACTAAACAAAATGGGTTATTTCCTTGCTTTAGACTGTGCCAGGGCTAAACCTTGCACCATCAGCAAACTTAAATACATATGAGAGAACAAAAAAGAAAGGCAAAAAGCAAACACTTGAAAATGCAACCACCAGACCTTAACAGTGAACGAAACCAAGAACAAAAACCCTAAAAAACTCAAAAAAACCCCCCACTGTTTTAAAGGAGCCTTTCAAACCACTTAAGCTCTTCTAAGCTCGTCCGCTAACAGCCCGAAGGACAAATAGTGAAATAGCACAACAGATTTGTGTCAGGAGGTGGCAAGCCTGGGTGTGAACTGCCTATCATGAAGCTGGGTTTGACGAGCAGAATTGGCCACCTCCCAAAAACTGAAAGCCTGTTTCTGCAAGAGAGACTCTGAAGGCAAGCAGGCAACCTCAGCTATCAGTTTCCCTCTCCCCCCACCTACTTCCTGCTGCAGGTGGTGTCTGGGAGAAATGATGCCTAAAACTTAGCAACCTGTTTCCCTTCTGCAGCAGCAAAAGGACTTAAAACCTAGGGTCTCCCTTCGAAGGGAAGGGAGGTCACCTGCTCACACCTTTACCCATCTCTCCCATGAACTTTGCACCTGTAACAACAGTTCTGCTCCTCCTCCCTCCCCAGTTGCCATGATTTCAAAGGTATTGTGTACTTTTCCTATAAAAATACCATCAGACTTCTGCAGAGAAATAAATTCAGGCCAGATTAAGTGCAACCAAGCAGCCATCTGGCAAGTGTACAAGTGAGTTGTACAGTTCCATCAGCTGGACGTGCAGACACACACTTACATTTAGAAGTCTGAGCAGGCAGAGCAATGCTCTCCTCCTGAAAGCAATCCAGAGAAGAGAGAGAGAGAGCGAAGGAGCCCAGGAGAGCTTGTGGATAAACAGAGGATTAACAACCCCAATATTTCACTTCATCAAAAATGAGCATTATATGCAGCAGAGCACACTCTCAGCCAAAAAAAAAAAAAAAGCATCTGCTGAAATTCATGCAAAAGTCACCTGAATTTGCTCAGTACTATGTGGAAATGAGAATTCAGTTGTCTGACACAAAAAGTTGGGATTGTGTTTGTTTTCATGTTTTTTTCCTGTTTTCCATTTCTCCTGTTTTCGTATTTTTCCAAAGGGTAAATGAATGGCCCAAAACTTTTAAGGCAACACATGCACTGAAGCAGTGCATATCACAGCTGTAGCCTAACAGGCTAGGAAAATGTGACTCACTTTACAGAAGAAAATCCACTGCCAGGTGCCCTAAAACAAGGTGAGCAAACCTTTTCACTGCTGCTGCCAGGGTGAGGCACAGCCACATCATTTTGTGCAATCTTTAGAAGGGAATTTGGAATGGAAAGCCAAACCAAATCAATCAAGGTTTGTGTAAAGCTCCACGTTATTGTTGGCTCAGTCACTTCTGGGAAAAGCTGAAGGAAACAGAATAGCATCCACTGCCATTTTCCCTCTTTTCTGTAAGCTCCTTCTCAAAAAGCAGACGTACAGTAATGGTCACTGCAGAGCTTCTGCTGAAAGAAAGAAAGACTCTAACTCACACCTATCAAAATATATCTTACTTTTGCCTGTTTAAAGAAAACCAATGGATTTTTCTCTCCCTAAAGCTCTCACCCTGACTACCAACCCTAAGCTTGGGCAACTTCCTGCAAGCACACTTAGAATATTTGAATTGATTTTTTTTTTTTTTTTTTTTTTGGAGGGAAACAGTGTGTTAATGGTAAGAAGTTTGGAGGACTGTCAATTGTTAAAGACCACCTGAAAGTGAAACTACATTTTCAGGTGTTGAAAGCACAACAATCTCATTTCTCTTTCTGACATTATCATCAACAGATTACACCTGGTCTGACTGGCAAAGTTCCCCCAGCCACACTCACTCCAAATCCCATCCAGGGATCTCCCAGGTTACCTGGGTGCTGCCACACTCCAGGAATCACCTGCTCTCCCACTCAAATAACTACAAATACCACAGCAGAAAATTAACATGAGGGCATGTAAGCTTTATGATCCAGAACAACCCAGAGAGAGCAATTTCTGCATCATCTTTTAGTCCTTTCATGAGGAACAGCTTCAAACTGAAAGAGAGCAGGGTTAGATCAGCTATTAGGTTAAAAAAATCTTCCCTGAGGGTGGGGAGGCCCTGGCACAGGTTGCACAGAGAAGCTGTGGCTGCCCCATCCCTGGGAGTGTCCCAGGCCAGGTGGGACAGGGCTTGGAGCACCCTGGGATAGTGGAAGGTGTCCCTGCCCGTGGCAGGGGTGGGATAAGGTGATCTTTAAGGTCCCTTCCAACCCAAACCAGTCCCGAATTCTGTGATCTTGAATGTGACACCCCGGAAACAGGAAGAACATTTTCAGAGTTAAAAACCTCCCCACAAAGACCTCCCCCTCTGAAAGGGTGGTTCCTGCTTGAATTAAGAAGGAAAAGACAAACTGTGAGGTGAAGAAACATTATAACACTATTAAATATACAAATAATGTTTTAAAACGTTACTGTGACACCTTCTGTAAGTAGCACTGCACATAAGTAACACAGGCAAAGTTTAACCTCACATTTGCTAATCAACATCTGGGAATTTTCCTGGACAAAGGAGGGCTGGGTGCTTTTTGCCTCAGGTATAATCAACAAGTAAATGGAGGTAGTGCTGGGCTTTTATGCACTGCACCCACACGACCACCAGTTACTGAATAATAAATGCCAGGCTATTCCATCACTGTAAAATGCATGAGCAGGAGGCTGACTCACATCCAGCCAGCTGCAACAAGGCAAACAAAGAGTTTGAAAGTTATTACTGAAAGGGAGGGTGAGGTTTGTGTTTTCCTTCGCTCCACATTAAGCTGTCTATCCAAGGAGGAGATTACTTGTGATTAGAAAGAGCAACAACTTGAAGTTTTTACTGAAATCTACATTTTAAACTGGGATGGAGGAAGGGAGAATGACATAATAATAATAGTGCCCTAGTTAAAACAGCTGAAAATTAACCTCCCTTAATGAAAACAGTGGCCGAGGAGCAGCAGAGCTCTTCACACATTAATCAAGATGTCGTAGTTCACTGGGTCTCCTTCCCCTCTCTCCACAGCTGTTTGCTCAGCATGCAGCCAGATCTTTCCCCCTTTCATTTCCCCCTTGCCTTCCCCTCCAACCCACCTCCAAAGCTGCTCTTAGGAAGACATCCAAGTTTTCTGTTTCCAGGAACAGAAGACAACTCTCACAGGGAAAAGCCATCAGAGACATGATGCAGAACTAAGCTGGCCCTCTATTTTATCAAGACAATGGTTTTCCTCCTCAAAGACTGATGGCATTATTTGGCCATCTAGCTCTCAAAGACTGATGGCATTATTTGGCCATCTAGCTCTCCACATAATTCAAGGAGATCACAATATTGTTGCAAAGCCAAATCCAACTGCAGTTTTTATTTAAACATCCGTTCCTCCGCAGTCAGGTAAAGGAAAACAAAGGAAGAGTGAAAAGGGCAGATATAAACTTTTCAAGCTCGACATTATAACAAAGCAAGCTAAGATAAATGTGGTTTTCCTTACAAATGCAGACAGATTAATAGGGACAGTATAAATAAATTGCTATTAGAGTCCTGGGGAGAAAATACAGGCCCTCAAACAATGACAAATGTTGCATGGTTTTAACTGAGTCAATCAGCCAAGAAGTTTTGCTGATCACGGCCGTCCTGTAATCAGCTTTCCGTTGTCTAGATTTAATTATTACTTGTGGAAAAGACATCGCTGGCACCTGCCACTTTTACTGCTGACACTGAAATAGGAAGTGGTTTTACTACAAACAACCACCTCCAGCTCTGTCCAGCTCAACCCTAGCCCAGAACTGGTGCGATAAATCTGAAACGAAGCAATCAGCGTGACCTTTAGCAGGCTGGCGCGATAAAGCCCTAAAAAAGCTGTATTCTGCAGATAATTCACGATAAATGCAGCAGAACTTGGTGCAAACAGTGCTCATAAACGCCCCGACTCGAGTGTGAAACAGCGAGATGCAGAGCCTTACTTAAAAACGATCATAAAACGGGAGCTGGTGGGGGCTTGGTGGCTTGTTTCGGGGGGCTCGGGGGACTTGATGGGGGTTTGGTGCCCTGCTTGGGGGGCTCGGGGGAGTTGATGGGGGTCTGGTCCCCTGCTTTGGATGGCAGGGGGGAGTTGATGGGGGTTTGGTGCCCTGTTTTGGGGGGCTCGGGGGAGCCGAGAGCGACACCGGCGGCGCCGGCAGGGCAGGGAGGGCGCCGGGAGCTGCCCAGCCCAGCGGGATCGCCCTTGGGAGGCCGGGGGAGCCTCTCAAAGTCACCGCTGCTCCGCCGCCGGGGCCGGGAAGCGGCGCAGGTGCTGAAGCCCCGCCGGGGCTGCGGCGGAGCCGGGGTGCCCGGCGCCGAGCGCCGCACCGCGCCTGTGCCCCGACCTCCGTCCCCCGGCAAGAGGTTAGGGGCGGTAATTAACTCTTTAATTAACGAAGCGGACAGCCGAGGGGTGCCCAGCGCAGCGGCCGCTGCGGACACACACACACACACGCGCGCTGCCTCTCCATCAGCACCGCCCCGCGGCACGGCGGGAGGCGCGGGGGGCCGGGGCCGGTGCCCGCAGCCCTGCCCGGGGCCGTACCTCATACTGGATGTACTGCTTCCGCCACTCGGGGGTGATGTGCGCCGCGAGGTGCTCGGCGAACTTCATCCTGCCGCCGCCGGCGGGCCGGGGCCGCGCTCGCTCCGCGCCCGCAGAGCCGCCTCGGCGGCGCCTGGCTGCGAACGGGCGTCGGTAGTGGGGGGCGGGGGGGGTCCGCCGCCACCGCACATGGGCCCCCGCCCGCCCGCCCCGCCACTCCTCAGCCCGCCTCGGGCCTCCTCAGC